>JAPYZK010000532.1:0-26565 GCA_030522785.1 Platygaster equestris
CATTCTTGAATTCAGAAATTTACGAATTTAGAGTTCTTTTATTCACAAATTTAGGAATTTAGAGTTCTTAAATTCAGAAATTTACGAATTTAGAGTTCTCAAATTCAGAAATTTACGAATTTTTACATTCTTGAATTCAGAAATTTATGTATTTAGAGTTCTGTAATTCACAAATTTACGAATTTAGAATTCTTAATTTCAGAAATTGACTAATTTTGAATTTTTAAATTCAGAAATTTAAGAATTTTGAACTCTTAAATTCAGTAATTTACGAATTTTGAATTCTGGAATTCAGAAATTTAAGAATTTTAACATTCTTGAATTCAGAAATTTACAAATTTTGACATTCTTGAATTCAGAAATTTACGAATTTAGAGTTCTTTTATTCACAAATTTAGGAATTTAGAGTTCTTAAATTCAGAAATTTACGAATTTAATTCACAAATTTACGAATTTTGAATTCTTAAATTCAGAAATTCACGAATTTTGACATTCTTGAATTCAAAAATTCACGAATTTTGAAATTCTTAAATTCAGAAAATTACGAATTAAGAGTTCTTAAATTCAGAAATTACGAATTTTGAATTCTCAAATTCAAAATTTCGAAACACGTAAGAGATGAATTCGTCACTGTCTTCTACGCCAATATTTGCTTGTCAACGTACAATTAATTGCACGTAAACTTGCATCGAAGTTTGCTTAACATTTACGAAATATCGATCGATTGGAAACTTGAAGTCATTTTATAGTCAGTTCAAAAAACGCGCTTGAGGCCACAAATTAGTGTTTCACTTTCGAACTAGCGAATATGTTGTTCGTTATATTATTTTTCTGGCATATAAAAATCGTAATTATTCGTGCCAACAGTGATATTTTTGTTGAGGATGATTTTTCTTACAACTCGTGGATGAAAGGAAAATATTTTGAAGATCTTGTGCAAGTATCGTTCGAGGAAGAAATTTGTTGCAATATTCATATATTTAGTGAGTGGAAATTCAAGCCAAAGACGTAACCAGACATTTTGTTCGGGGGGGAGGGGGGGGGGGGGGGAGAAAAGGGGATTTCCATTCAAAATTACTTCAACAAGCTAAAAAAGTAGTGAATTATAAAAATTTCCTAAATTCTCAGAATTTTAAGTGTTTGAAATCTCTGAAATTTTTTAAAATACTCTAAACTTTGAAATTCATCAAAATAGTCGAAAATCTTGAAATGTATTAAAAATGTTCCAACTAAACAAAAGTTGCCCGAAATTTTAGAAACTTGTAAAATTCTTAAAATTGTTAGAATTATGAAAACTGCCTAATTTCTCAAGATTTTCGGAACTTTTTTAAATCTCTGAAATTTCTGAAAATTTTAGGAATTCTGAAAATCGTCAAAATACTAAAAACTTTCGGAATTCTCTGAATCATCAAAACCTCGAAATGTTCCAAATTATCAAGTTTCTCGAGATGTCAAAAATTCGTAAAATTTTCGAATATAATATCAAGAATTATGAAAATATTCCAAATATTCCGAATTTTCGAAACTTATATAAATCTCTGAAATTTACGAAAATTTCGAAATTCTCGAACTTTTCAAAATTCCAGTAACTTCCAAAATCCTCAAAATACTTCAAACTTTAAAAATTCTCAAAATTGTTGAAAATGTTGAAATGTTAAAAACATTTAAAATTATTAAGTTCCTTGAAATGTCAGAAATTCGTAAAACTTTCGTAATTCCAAGAATTATAAAAATATTGTGAATTTCCAGAATTTTGAAAACTTTTTCAAAACTTCGAAATTTCCACAATTGTTAAAATTCTAAAAATCTCCAAACTTCTAAAAACTTGTAAAATTCTCAAAATCCTCCAAACTCTAAAATTCCCCAAATTGTTGAAAATCTTGAAATGCTGAAAATGTTCAAAATTATCTAGTTTCTCGAAAACTTTGACACTCGTGGAAATCAGTATTATTCTACTTCTCTTTTCAAAATACACTTTTCTGCAATGTGCTAAATTTGTCGAATTCTCCAAAATGTCAAAGGGTTAATTAATTCTTAAAATTAAATTATAATTAATTATAATAAATATAATTAAATATAATTTACTTAAATTATTCAAATATACGTAATTATATTCGTGATGACGACAAATTAAAAAAAAAAAACACATTTTCCAGGTCAGTTCAACAAAATCGAAGACACTTTCAATCTATTCGTAAATTCTTACCGCTACAGTTACTTAATAAATCGCACGTCACTGGATTGCCAAGCCAATTTAATTTTGGCGAAAAATGAATCAGAAGTCATCGAATCTTTAAAAAAGTCAGTACCGATCACAAACTAACCAAATGTCCTCAACAAACTTTCAATAAACAATTTTTTCAGTGTACCAGCTGACACAGCGACTTGCAAAATTCTCATTATTTATCACGAGCAACTAGATTCTTCGTCAACAATTTTCAACGGCTCTCTGTACAAACATTCCGGAGTGCATTTGGCATCATTTTCGGGGCTCTGGAGACTCTCCCCAAATTATTTGGAAAATCGGAAATTCATGAAAATTGAGTATAATCTCCGTCATTGAAAAAAATACTTCGAAAATTTGCACTATCACTGATCGTCACCGATTTATACAGATACGAAGATTTATTTTTGAAAACTCCGATGAACTTCGTGGGCCGAGAATTGCAAATTTCAACGTATTACAAACCCCCACATTCCTATTTGAATACGACCGTTCATAAGGTTATAAACGGGGTAAAAGCTGAAGTATTTTCGATGATCGATGACGATCGAGAAATGGACGGAATGGAAGTCAAGCTGATGATGATTCTCGCGGAAAAACTAAATTTCAAATATGTTTTACGAAAACCTTTGGGAAGTTTTCGGTAGGCGTTCAATTTTGTTCCCACGAAATATGGGAGTTATTTCTAAATATTTTGAAAAATTGAATTAAAACATCGGTGATTTTCGGATTCGTAGAGAAGGGCGAAAAATCAACAACACTCTGTGGCGGGGAGGGATGGTAGAGCAAGTGATAAATAAAGAAGTGAGAAAATATGCACTAATGACTTTCGTCCATGTCAACGTTAACTTCGTTTTTGACGTGCTCGTCTATTGATTAGTGTTTTATCTGATTTTCACCTAGTGATTGTAGTTTTTATGAAAACAGGCAACATTTTTATAAAATCAGCGAATTATTTATGAGAATTCGTTTTTTTATAAGGACTATTTTGTTAACAGTTACATACAAATTTCGATTTTTATAAAATGGTTTTACAAAAACTGTATACACAAAATTTTTTCATAAAATCTGTCAAAATTCTCATTTTTATAAAAAATCGTTTTTATAAAAACGAGAATCACTAGTGTCTATGGAATCGTCATTTTCAATAGCTCCAAAAGTGAAATTTGCATAATTTCTGAATAGGTCGATATGGCATTTGGCGGAATTTGGTTGACAGAAGACGTCTATTCCATGGTCCATTTGACGGAACCATGGCATGAAATCTCGATTAATTTTTTGGTCCCCAGACCAAAAACGTGCTCGAGTTTCTGGGCTCTAACGAGACCGTTTTCGCCAATCGTTTGGATGGCGATTGCGGCGATGCTGATTTCTTACAGTACTTATTTGTACTCGCGGTCTTGGATCAACCCGAAAACGCCGAAAAGTAACACTTCTCTTTCGAATATAAATATGTAAATATATTATCCCTCTCAAGTCTGCGGGTGCTACGATCGTAATCGTTCGATCTCTAATTTTTGAAATTTTCGAATTTGTTGAATACTCTAAAAGTTTCAAAATGTCTCAAATTGTCGAAATACCAAGAAAGTTCGAAATTCATGAATTTTTTATAATTTCCTATTATTGCAGAATCCTACAATTTTTGAGAATTTCCGAGACTTTTAAAAGTTCTGAAAGTCTCAAAATTTCTATTTCTCCAAAAAATTCTTACAATTCGCAAAATCCCCGTCATTCCGTAATTTTGAAAATTATCAGAATAAATGAAATTCCCAACTATTCATAAGAAATTCACTTCTTGCAGGATTTCGGAATTTCGTCGTTACTTTCACGGAACTTTTAGCTCGTTTGACCGGCACTTGGTGCCCGCGAAACACGCGATTCATAAATTTTCAAATGTATTTGTGGCAGACAGCCGGATTGTTGGTGGTGGCTGCTTATAGCAGTAGCCTTGCGGCGCGATTAACGAACGCAGAATATGAGAAAAGGCTAGATTAAAATCTTTGGAATCCTGGATTTTTATGATCAAACATTTGAAACGTGAAACGATATATTTTTTCCAGAATCGACACGATAGAACAATTCATCGAAGCTAATTTAACGTGGGGTAGACAAGGACCTGTACCGGATTTTCATAACTTTTTCAACCTTCTGGTAGTTATCAAAAAAATGTTTCATCAGACGATTCGAAATTTATAGTTTTTATCAAAAATTGCCATCACGTTAAAAAAAAACCTGCATTATGAGTTACTTGATATTTTTAGTAAGAAATGTTTTTAATTATTTTTTCGTTAAAAAAAAATTACTTTTCGTGAAAATTAGAGTCACGTAAATAAATTTTCTTTCATGAAAAATAATCAGTTTTTTAGATTATTTTTTCGTAAAAAAAATATTTTTCGTAAAAATTAGTCATGTAAGTAAATTTCCTTTCCTGAAAAATAATCACTTTTTAAAATTATTTTTTCGTAAACAAAAAAATATTTTTCGTAAAAATTAGAGTCACGGAAGTAAATTTTCTTTCATGAAAAATAACAACTTTCGAAAGTCAATTTTCCCAGGATCAATACGCCCATTATTTACCCGAACGTTTTCATCACGAAAAAAATGACGAAGACAGGCAACGCAAAATTCAACTAGGAAATTACGCAATCATCGGTAGATCGATCAATTCGTACTTTTTTCCGGAAGATAATGTCACTGCCGAGGAATTAAAGGTGAAAAACGCGACAAGAAAAATAATAATAACGAAAAGAATATCGTATTGCACTTATAATACACAAATCGAGAAAAACAAGTAATCAATCAAATATAAAAATATCAGTTTCACGCACAAGAAAATATGTACGAAAATAAAAAAAACGAAAATAGTAGATCGAAAAATCGATATTTTATATAAAATCAATATAAACATTGATCATATAATATTAATTCAATATACTATATTTTCGATACAAAGAATGATTATCATATAATTAATGATTACATGCAAAATATGTGTTTTTCAATCTATTATTTTCGACCAACTTTACATTTTTTATCGAAAATAGTAGATCGAAGAATCGATATTTTATATATAATCAATATAATCATTAATCGTATAATATTAATTCAATATAATATATTTTCGATACATCGAATAATTGTAATATAATTAATGATTATACACAAAATATTGATTTTTCGATCTATTATTTTTGATCTACTTCACATTTTTTATCGAACATAGTAGATCAAAAAATAAATATTTTATATAAAATCAATATAATCATCAATCATATAATATTAATTCGATATACTATATTTTCGATGTATCGAATAATTATCGTTTAATTAATGATTATATACAAAAAATTCATTTTTCGATCTATTATTTTCGATCTGCTTTACATTTTTTATCGAAAATAGTAGACCGAAAAATCGATATTTCATATAATCATTCATTACTAATTATATTATATTAATTCGATACATCGAACAATTATCACGTAATTAACGATTATGCATAAAAAAAAGGAAAAAAACGTTATCAAGTTATTATGAAAAATAACGTACGTTACCAAATTGAACTTTCATCAACTTGCACTTCGAAATTAAAGGGCTACCGCGTCATGAGAAACAATGTTGGAAAATTCTACGTCGCTTTTGCAGTCCAGCCCTGGCTTTTCGACCCTGTAAACAAGGTAAAAACAACATAAAAAATAATCATCCCAAGAATAAAGAAGAAAAACCCCGAATTTTCAAACAAATACAAAATATGTAAAATTTGAGAAATTGTTAGATATTTCAATATGTAGGTATATAAATCGAAAAATGTACATTATAAATCGAAAAATGTACAGTATAAATCGAAAAATGTACAGTATAAATCGAAAAATGTACAGTATAAATCGAAAAATGTCCAGTATTGTAGAAATGAACCAAATGTTTTCTGAAATTAAAAAACTTGCTGTTTTCGCAGGTCATTTACCAGCTTAGAGAATCCGGAATTTTGTCTCATACTTTGAAATATGTTTTGCGTCGACGAGCTGGACTTTATTTAAGAGAAGTTTACAAAGAATACGACACTTTTAGCAATGATCCGAGGGTTTTGAGTTTGGAACCGTTAAGTGCTGCATTTGCTGTGCTCGCAATCGGAGTTATTTTGTCTTTTGCTATTTTGTATTTCGAGTTGAAATCTGTGAAAACGTTGGGTTTCGCGTAGTTGATAAGATGATTGGATTTATTTCGGGTTTTTTATCGGATTGAGAAATTGTAGAATCGACATTTTTGTTGGCAGTTTGATTAGATACTATTTTGATTAGCGATTATTGTAGATTGAGACGATTTCACTTGCAGAATTTTTTTTTTTAATCTCTTGATCAACTCAAGTTGGATAAATACGAGGTTCTTTTGTTACATTTAGAAAAATTGTGGATGTTCGAATTTATCGAATTTTTGTTGCAATTTGAAATTCTTCGACATTTTGCACACAAATAGTTTTTGAGGTAATTTGAACAATTTGTGATTTTTTCAGAAATTTGTCAACTTTAGACTAGAATTACAAATTTCCCAGGTTTTCCAAAAATTTTGAAAATTTCCGAACGTTCATAACATTTGTAAGTTTTTTAGATTTTTTTTTAAATTCAAGATTTGGCAATATTTTGCACAAAAAAGCAGATTTTTGGGCGAGTATAAAATACCTGCATTTTTGATAAACTTCGTAAATTTTAAGTTTGAAAAATATGTCGATTTTTATAGATTTGAAGAATTCAAAAATTTTCTAAAATTTCCAATTTTTTAAGAATTTTGTGAAAATTGCCCATTTTTTCAGAATTTTGAAGACGTCAAAATTTTGCGAAACGAAGTTTTGCAATTTTCGCTGGATTTAAACATTTTGAAAAAAGACGGTAAAAAGTTGGAAAATTCACAACTTTTCATTAAAATTTGAAAATTTTTAAACTTGAAAACAGTTTAGACGTTTCCGAAGTTTAAAAAGTGTAAAAAATTTCAGTTTTTAAAAATATTTGAAAAAATTGAAAATTTCCAAATTTTTGAATAGATTTCAAATTTTACCTGAAAAAATGTTAGTACTTTTTTTTTACGTTAGATTCCAAAATTTTCGAATTAGCGAATTTTTCACATTTTTCCTGAAATTCAGCAAAAACGACCTGAAAAAATTGTTTCGCTTGAAAAAATGTCAGTACTCTCATTATTATCTAACTTGTGGGATTAGAAAATTCTCCGCGCGTTTCATACCCTTGGAACAGCATAAATTGCATCTTTATTCATAAAAAAGGAACGTCGGTTAAGGCACATGGTTACAAAATCATTTCATGTAATTACCCAAAGTACCTCGTTGGCACAATAAGAGGTATACGCCCACTGCAATACCTTACGTAACAAGTGCACTTATTCCCTAATTCTCAATCGAACCTACAACACTACAATAATTGCAGTTCAACAATGGCACCAGAATCGTAGCAATAATTTGCAGACCACAATAACATATACTTTCGTTTCTCATACATTCACCGGGTCAAAAAAAGAGAATCAAACTCCAAAAAAAACGTAAATAAATGTGCGATCCGTAAAACCTGAAAAACCGCAAAAACTATTATCCACTCACGAAAAAAAAAATCACCGGAAAAAATTCAATGCACTGGGAACTAGAGATTCAAGATTTAAACAAATAATTCTAAAAACCCTGGTAACTTCGGTTTTTACAATAATTTTCAAAATCTTATGGAATTTCCCAACTCCTTATAAATAAATTTTTCTTAAACAGTAATTTTTTGCTTCATTACAGAAAATTAAATCTTATAAGGAATTTGAAAATCTGATAAGATTTCGGAAATTCTTGTAAGAACCAAAGTCAACAGGGAAAGTATATATCTATATTTAATGCACTTCTTCAATGCAGAAGATAATTTTTTATAATGTACATAAACATATTATTCTTCAAAACAATCTGTCCAAAGTCGATCATACAATGCCTCTCAACAGAAGACAATTAAACGTTCAATAAACCATAAGAAACAAATTATTGCGTACAAATCAACTTCTCCATGTATACGAAAAACTCGACAATTCTGTATCTGGAATATGTATAATAAATTCACCAATACACGCAAATTTGAGCAATATCGTAAAAAATATCAACCCTTTCAACAATTTATCCATTTTTTTTCGAATACAGATTTTTGGACGCAAGTAGAAAATTTATGATTGCACTCACTCAACCCACATTTCGTTATTTTCTATGCAATATACAAACAAAAACATGTTCTAATTGCAAAAGCAAGAATAAAAATATTATATAGTGATCGTAAAAATTGAGCAAAGCTAACATTGTATAATAAGGTATACGTTCTATGAGAATTTCGATTTTCTCAAGAAATGCATAAAAGCGAACAGACATTTAATTGAAGATGTAATTATTTTTTCGGGGTTTCAAGATTTGTGTAGTTAATAGTAAATGCCTTTCCCAATTTTTAACATCAATTGAAAATCAACACAAACTTCTTAATTACCGAATTTCATATGATTACGCAATTTGATTCGATCAATAACTCAATTACATCTTATCCACAATCTTTGAATTCAATTTTAAATTACATAAGCCCAAAATTGAAAAATGGCCATCCCGAGCGACCGGAGTGGTGACAAAAATTTCGATATTATCGATAATATCGATAATCTCTCGGCGCCGGAATCATCGACATTTCAAAACGTTATCGATAAAAATCGGAAAAATTTTTCGATTTCTGATTTATTAAATTGCAAAAATAAAAAAAGATCGATCAATAGTAAATTGTTGTGCAAGCTGGCATTGGTGAAATGATTGCGGCACTCGCCTTCGGCTCGTGCCACAACCCTTTATTTCGTCAAAATCGACAATAGCCAGCGTGCGCAACACAGTAATTTTCTTCACGATGGCCGAAAAATACACTCAAAGTACCAATTTTTAAGTTAGAGTGAAGAAAAGTCACTTTTATGACTCGTGTCGAAAATGACGAAACGTCATGACTTCGATTCAATACATTTTACAATCGAACGGAAATTTCGATCTTTTACACTTGAGTTAAATCTAAATAATTCAGAAAATTTTCATAAATTTGTACATTTGTCAAAATTTGGAAAACTGAGAGACTTAGACGTTCTGAGTTTCAATAATTTTGAAAACTTCGATAATTTTTAGTATTCTATCACAATTTCGAAAATTTTGAAAATTTTAGAAATTCCAAAAATTTTCATAACTTCATAATTTCGCAAATTTACCGGATTTGTTAAATTTTATTCCAAAATTTTTAAGATCTCGGAAATTTTATGAAATTTGAAAAATTCTCAGACTTTAGAAAATTTCGGGACTTTAAAAAATTTTAGAAATTCCGAAAATTCGCGGAATCGCGAACATTTTCATACCTTCGAAATAAATTCGATTTTTCACGACTCAAAAAAGCTCAAATTGGCGATTTCAACAATATTTTCATCAACTGTCTATTACTCGCTTAATCGAGCTGACCTAACAAAATCCCTTAGCGAATCGTCTCATGAGTACCAATACTTTCGATATCAATTATCAAATTCAAATTCATTTTTTTGGTCTTGCACAGTGTAATTATCGATAACTATTTTTCCCGATATTCGTCGCCGCTAACGGCGACCCCCCCCCCCCCCCAACCCTCCCCCCAAACTCCCGATCAACTCAAAAAATCAACTTACACCCACAAAATCACGCGCTCTCAAAAACACCGCCAGGACTCCCGAGCTCTCTAAACTCTACATTATCACACAAGACGCTTTACTGGCTTTGGATGATCCCCCGGAGTTGAAGGATCCCCTCCTAGCAGGCTGCATCGTGGCTGTGGTGTCAAGAAATTCCTCATTGTCATTGTCGGATTCGGAATCTCGCACGTCGCGCAAATACAGGCGAATCAACTCTTTCTGCGTTAAAACATTACCATTATCGCGCGCCTGCCTCTGCGCGTACAGCTGCTTCAGCTGCTCGAAGGGATTCGGCTCATCATCCTCCTGGGACCTCTTCTTCCGCTCCAAACTCGCCACGTCCACGAAACCGATCTTATTCCCGTAATCCAGCACGGCCTTGTTATCGGATTCCTCGAGCTCGAGCTTGTCCAGGACGAAACCCAAGGGTTCGACGCCGTTTACGGGCCCAGGATACGAGAACCTACATCTGCGAGAAGGCAGAGTTTTCGGTTTTCGATTCTCGTAGAGGTGCTTCTCCTGGATCCAGTTGAAGGTTTTGAGCTTGCTCTCGAGGGCGTTGTTTATGGGGTGGTGATCCTTTTTCGGGGTGCCAGGTGGGTTGTTCCTCGAGGAGGCTTGCTCTCGCCAGCGGGCGCTGTTCATCACGAGCTGGGCCAGTTGCTGGATGGTCTGCCGAGGCTCCCCCGAGGCCTCTTCTTCCGGTCGCTGGGTAAACATAAATCGATTATGAAATATTGTACATTTTTCAATTTTAAACAATTAGAAAATAATAAACAATTACAAAATAAAGAATTCCTTAAACACAGACATCGAGTTTCCAAGTTCGAAGTCTAAAGTTAATGTTGAAATGAGAAGTTCAAAGTTCATACTTAAAGTCTGAAGTTAAAACTCAAAGTTAAACGTTCGAATTAGATATCCATAGTTAAGAATGGAAGTTTAAAGCTTAAAGTAAAATTCTGAACTCCAAATTCAACGTTCAGATTTCGAAGTTCAAATAAGATGATCAAGGTCCATGTATTCAAATTTCAAAGTTGAAATCCAAAGGGTTTGATGTTTCGAATTTGAAATTCAAGTTCACAATGTATGTTTAAATTCGATGTTAAAATTTAAAGTTTCGAGCTTCAAGTTCCCATTTCGAGTTTCAAGTTCGATCTTCAATTTCGAAATTTCAAGTTAGGTGTTCAAATTCAAACTTTCAAGTTCGATGTTGAAATTTGAAGTAGATAGTTACAAGTTTCCAAATTTTCTTAAAATGACGAACTCTTAATCCAGAATCAACTGTACTTGACTCAGTAGTGTTAATTAAAGATCCGTAGAAAAATTAAAAAATGACATTCAGTTAGCTCACAGATGCTGATAACTCATTTAATCAACACTGAAAACATCAATACGATGTACACAAAGATTTTGAAAACCCACCCCGAAATATTTTTCCAGATCCACCCCCGTCTCCAACTCATTTCTTAAACATATTCACGAATTTATTCATCACCTTTTTCAGCAAAGGATTGAACTTGGCCGGGGTCGAGGAATCGCAAGGATCCTCGACGAACTGCTCCTGCGCCTTCATCTGCCTCATCCTCTCGAACCCCTCGCCCTGGCCAGCGAGCACCTTGTCCCTCATCTTCTCCAGAGCTTCCCTCTTCAAATACTCCTTCTTCAAACCCTCCATCCTGTCCCTCTCGAAACTGACCCTCTCGCTTTCGTACTTCTCCTGGCACTCCCTCTCCGCCCCCAAAAACGACGCCGTCAAGATCATCGCCGGAGTAGGCTCCACTTTTCCAAATAATTGCCTCCTGCGTGAAAATTCCTGACCGGATTCAGCTTCTCTCTTCGCCTTTTCATCTTTCTCCACGATATCCTTCTCCATCGCGATAAACAATTGCGTCTCGAACATCAGATCCTTGGAACTCATCCCGTTTTCGACTTCTTTCGCGATTCTTCGTTCCGCCGAAGATTTCGTTTTGTCGTCTGTATTGGAAACCGGGCAAAATCCCAATTGCTGTTGAGCTTTCACAAACGGGGACGTCGAGACCGGGCCCAATTTCGCCCAGATTGGGCCAGGTTTTCGTATCGGGGACACGAACCCTGGTTTCGTATTGACCGGGTTCTGGTTGATGAGCTCGACGTTGGAAGTAGTGCACGGAATACGGCACGGTTTCGGGGGGACTAGGTCCAGCTTCGGGGGAAGATGGTCCCCGGGCCTCGGGGGAGGTAAGAGGTTCGTGATTAGTGGTTCCGAGGAGGTAGGAGATTCCTGTTCCTTTTCTTGACTTTTGTTCATGACAGTGACTCGGACGACGTCCAGGAGATTGTCCAGACGGTTTTCCAGCCGATTTTGGCGGTCGCGGTCTACGTCGAGGAAGCGGGTGACCATGTCGTTTTGGGTGGAGAGCATCTGGAAATGAGCGAGGGCGTTTAATGAGGTCGAAGACCGCATTTCCAACAGCGGTAGAACGTATTGAAAATTAATAGTAAACATTCTGTAGGCCTCTGAAGCATCTCGTGCAAAAATCCAATGAATGTAAGCGAATGACAGCATAATTATGAAAGAACAATGAAAAAATTTTTTATTGGAACTTCCCGAAATAAAAAAATTATTTTTAACAATTTCACGAAATTTAGTAAATTTCTAAAATTTGGTAATTATTATCATTTATGCACTTTTTTCAATTTTCAGAATTTCTTAAATTCTGTAAATTCCCAAAATTGTGATAAAATGTTGAAAATTATTGAAATTTTCAAAATTTCCGAGATTGTCAGAATATATCGCTGGTATTTACATGATGTGTCTGAATCCCTTGATTTTTTAAATTTCAACACATTTAAAAGTTTTTCTAAATTTTATCAATTACTCAGAGTCTTCAGAATCTTCAAAACTAACATAATTTCATTATTTTGGTGATTCTAAGCATCTTTAAAATTTTCGTCAATATTCTTGTAATATTTTCGAAATCTGCATAATTTTCATAAGTATCAAAGACTTCAAAATCCCTGAAATTTCCGAAATTCTCACAATTTTCAAAACGTCTGAATTTTTCAATTCTTCAATTTTATCAACATATTTTTTTTTTTAATTCAAAAGTGGTGCATTTCAAATTACTCCAAAAACTGTTCGAATATTGAATACCTTATTCATCACTTCATTCTGTGAATTTATCGCGTTCAGCACAAGCTGCTCAAATTTTTGCGCCTTCTTCGTCCGAAACGGCGCATGTGGCTCGATTTCTGTATTGACCGAAAAATCCCTGGACTTGGGTTGCTCGTTGTCGGAAGGAGACGAGGAGTCCTGGGCGAATTCAATCGACAAAGTATCGTCATTGAAAGTCGCGTTGTTCGTCATTATCGTTGTATCAATATTCGGCACGTTGAAAGAATTATTCGCAGGAGCCAACTGATCAAAGGTCTCGTTCAAATTTGGCTTCGTAATAGATTTCGAAGACTGACAAAAAGCTTCGTTCAAATCTGGCGAATCGCTTGAAATTTCTTCTGGAAAATGCACGAAATTCTGGCCAAAATTGACTTTTCGAGGTTCCTGGGGCATTGCTTGGTTATTCACTGCTGCATTTTGTTGGTGCCTGTTGAAAAACAGAAATTTTTGTGCTGGCGCGTTTTAAGAGATATTTCTTTTTTATATTTCGAACTTTTTCCTGGAGTCTAATGTACATTTTTACTAACTTTCAAGTTTTCCATCAATGACAAAATTATTCTAACCGAATTTAGTAGAAAACTGATAAAGCAGTGATATATTCGAAACTGAAACTCCTGAAGATATTAGAACAAGTTTTTTTCTTAAACTTGTTCAAATACGTTCAAACTTGCTTAAATAAAATTATCTGGTCTTTATTCGTGCCTGATTACCTGCTTTGAACACGCTGATAATTTTCTGGATAATGCGTCTGGGCAAGAGAAATGTGCTGAGGCCTCTGAAGTGTCCCATTGTTACCACACATATGGTTTACGTTGCAAAAATTCTGCTGACTGGGGTTCAACAAATTTTGGTCAATAATTTGATTCTGCAGGTAATTTTGATGCAAGATGGCCTGGGTTTGCTGCATGTTTTCCTGAATTATCTGGTTTTGGACATTTTGGACCGCATTTTGAAGCGGAACGTCGCTGAAGCAGTTTTGAAATTGTACCCGACTTTGCCTTATGTTCTCTCTCACGGGAAAATCATCGCCGGGAATGTTTTGCTTCATTTTCGCGGCCAGCTCCGATTGAAGTTTGTGCCTCGTGTTGGTCGCCGCATCACGAACCGGCGAGAAAACGCGGAATGGTTGAACAAGAACAGTTTCGTTGGACTCGGAGGAGTCTGGATAATCATCTTCTGGAAAAATGGTGTTTAATGAAGTGTTAGTGCAAAATGTAGATATCTATAATGGATTTTGCAACTACTGTAATAATAATTTTCCAACTAATGTGAGAAATCGCACGAGTTGAAAAATGTTGTAATCATATGTGACTTGGGATCAGGAAATGGGGTTTGCAAGGAAAAGCAGTAAGGCCCATATTTGTTTTCTCGCTCTATCTGCACCCTCGCAGTCATATACATGGAAATATAGGAAGTCTTGGGTTTTTTTGTCATTCCATATTTGTTGGAAGCTCAATTTTCATACAAAAATAAATGTCAATTGAAATAATCAAAGTACGATTATTTGTGTAATGCATAATAAATGAACATACTGTCCTCCATCCAAGTTGGCGACATAGCGTGGGTTCTGTACAAACATTGAGCAGGTTCTTGGTACTTGTACCTCATTTGCAAATTCTTGTTCGTCTTTACATCCTTCGGAGGCGACTTCATCTTGTCTGTGGAATCTGATAAAAATACGAAAACACTCATTAACTTCACAAAAATTGATCATTGATGATGATAATATGATTTTACATATGAATTCACAATTATATTTCTTTGATCTGTTTATGCCAGTTCTCAAATTTTCATTAAAAAAAAAAAACTATAGTGTACAGATAATACAACTTTATTTTCGGGAAAAGTCGCTAAACTGAACAATTACCAAAATTTTTCCAAAGGAACGCAAATTCTCACCAACGGTGTCGACGCCATCGATGTTTCCAAAGTCGAACTTTTTGTCCTTGAGGACTTTTTCGATGGAATCGTAGTACTGCTCGACGCTGCTCCGGGTGCCAGCCCGTTTCGCCTCCCGATAGCAGACCAAGACCTGCTTCATCCGCGACCTGCACTGCTTCCCCGTGACGTCGTAACCTTTTTTCCTCATGTACCTGGCGATGCTCTCCCAAATGAGCTGCGGCTTCTTCGCGTACTCCAGCTGCTTTTGCACTTGCTTGTCGGTCCACACCGAGACCAAAAGCGTCGTGCTGTCGGGTGTCCATTTGTACTTGGAATTCTCGTTCGTGTCGCTCATTTTTCGAGCCCAAAACAAACGGAATCCAGCAAACAATCAGCAAATAATGACAATTATGTATTCACAG
This sequence comes from Platygaster equestris, assembly GCA_030522785.1. NCBI lineage: Eukaryota > Metazoa > Arthropoda > Insecta > Hymenoptera > Platygastridae > Platygaster > Platygaster equestris. The sequence goes on from JAPYZK010000532.1 coordinate 15,383, forward strand.
CGACGGAGTTTCACGCCAAACGACGCATCGGAGAAACTATGTAAAAGGAATGCAGGCGGCGCGTACGATTTTTTACGCAATTGCACGGTTTTTTCAAAGAAAGCGAATATGCTGGAATATGCTGCGTTTGCAGGTACTTGTGGGTACACTTGCAATGAATCCGGTACATACACAGTATACACAGTTTTCGCCGTTTTCGGTGTTTGAAAATGGCAGTTATAAACTGTCAATTTGTGGAAAAAAACATTGACTGCGACCTGTTGATCAGGGGTCAATGTTTTTGGCAAGGGGGGAGTACTATCGATCGTGTAGACAGTAAATATATCGATAGTGCATAAATCAAGAGTAATCAATTACCAACTGTACCAACATACTAACTACAAAGAATTGACAATGGCCTATGCTCACATGCAGTTTCACATACAAAATAACATGGCGAACTTGCATGTGAGAATAGGCCCCCGGGCCCCCCGGGTAGTGGTGACGGTGGTGACAATCTTTTCGAACAATCGGAACAATACGAATCATAATGCGAATGGCCAAACACAGCCAAACATCAACATCAATTACGAATTGTAATGATTGTCAATGAAAAATTATTCGTTCTTTTTTTATAAAAAGCATTTGAATGTCGCACAAATTTTGGCGCCCCAAAGCGAGACCCAAACTCCCCCGCATGCCATTCACTTTAAGTAAGTAAATACGGTAAATACTGGTCAAGGCGAAAACTAGAAATCTAGCTAAAAAGAATTTTTTTTATATGACCTCTATTTTTGTTGACCCGAGTTTGAAAATTAAACGATTTAGTGAGGAAAATCGATAAAGATATTTGAAACATTAGGATGTACATACAAAACTATTTAGGAATTCGAAAAATTGTAAAATGGAAACGTTTGATGAGATTTTGATTTAAAGGCACGCTTTTTGGAATGGTCCCCCCCCCCCCCGCCCCTCTTGTTGCCATGCCCTCCATTTCAATCTTCCGGGGATTTCAGATAAAATCGGTAGTTCTCAACATTTTTCGATTTTTTTACAAGTTTCGAAGTATTATTTAAAAGTTTAGAAGTATTTGAAAATCCAAAATCCAAAATTTGCAGGGATTCTGAAGAATATTGAAATTTTTAAGTGTTGATGGTTTTTTAATTTATAATCCCAAATTTTATCAGCTTTTTTAAGTTCGAGTCCAAAATATTTACATTTAAAATTCGAATACAACATTTTTCGAAACTGTGAATTTTACAAACAAAAATAGTACCAAATTAAGAATTTATAAAAATAATAAAAAACTGTAAAAATTGTAGAAATCATAAAACATCCAATGTAATTCTTCTTTGAAGTAGCTATAAATGGTTAGAATTATAAGTTTTTATCCAAAGGAAACAAAACTATAAACAACGTTTGATTTCAGACATGCCTCCGCCCGAAATCGAAACCAAGAAAATGCCCTCCATCTTGGACCTGGAACAAGGACAAAAACACCAGAAAGATGATTCAAAATCAAAACTCCCTGTTATCGAAAATGGATTTGAAGAAAAACCTTGCAACGGACATGTGACGAATTTCCCAAATAATCTGGACCACCACGAATTGATCGACTACTTCACAACCGAGGTCCCGGAAAATATCACCCAAATCTTCGCCAACGTGCTCACCGTAAATCTTGGAAATAGCCAACTCGAGAATTTCCCTCCACAAATTGCCTCGCTCGAAAAGCTACAAACTCTCGAACTCTGCGACAACGAAATCAAAAGCTTACCTTCGTCACTGGAGAATTTCAAGTCCCTGATAAGACTCGATTTGTCGAAAAATAAAATCGCGGAATTGCCAGAAAGTTTCGGAGAACTGGCCTCGTTGCAATTTTTGAACCTTGGATGGAACCAGCTGAAAAAACTTCCCTCAACTTGCGTGAAACTCAATCGACTCGTCAACCTCAACATTTGCAATAACAAAATGTGCCGAATTCCAAATTCCGTAACTACGGGGATGAAAAGTCTCGAAGTTTTGGACGTCTCTTCAAACCAGAAAATGGCGATTCACCATGCACCTTCTAGTATGCAGCTAAAAAAATTTGTGGCTACCAAAAATGGAAATTGTCTGCTCTTCCCAACTTGGATTCTGAACTACAAATACCAAAACTTGGAAACAGTAATTTTGGATAGAACGGAATTCGAACTTTTTGATTTGTTGAACGTAGAGAATTTTACTGTCAAGATCAAACATTTTTCTTTGAGGCAATCGAACTTGAATGACAAACTGTTGTCGTCGGTGATAAAAAACATGAGGGAAGTGGAAATTTTGAATATTGGTAATGAAAATAATGCAGGAAACGTTATTCTGGAGATCAAGATGAAGAGTATGGACTCATTGAGAGAGGTCAGTTTCGAAAACATAGGATTGTCTGCATTTCCGGATTTTGTTGGGAATTTTCAGAAAATTACGAAAATCGAAATTTCCCATAATAATATCACCTGGTTCCCTTCAAAATTCACGGATTTGATAAGTCTGGAAATTCTCATTGTGGCGCAGTGCCAGTTGATTTCATTGCCAGATGACATGGACAAACTGTGTTCATTAAAGGAGTTATACGCGGCTCAGAATTTTTTGACCGTTTTACCAGAGTCTATGAAGAGAATGAAAAATCTGGAGGTTATTGATTTGTACGACAACCAGTTGTGCGAAATGCCGGGAATTTTGGAAGAATTGGAAAATTTGAGGGCTTTGGACCTTGACATGAATTTTTTTGATCCTCAAGATTCTAAAGTGAGTGAATAAATAAGAGGATTTGAAAAAAGGCAATAAATGCAGAAAAAATTGTTAACTTCAATTAAAAAAAAATATGTAAAAAATAATGACTGTACATTTTCATAATAATTTCAAAAATTGGAAAAAACTCATCAGCACCAAAATTTAATGTTTGCAGTACTTGAACAATAAGTAATAATAATAATCATAATAATGCGTGACTTTTATGATAATATTAAAAAATGATTCATTTTGGTATATATTATATGTTTGACAAGGACAAAAATACTCCAAATATTGATTTTGGACACAAATTTTCACGATTATTTTGTATGTTCAGGTTGGAAAAAAACTTTACAAGGATTTACAATTGGCTTTGAGAAAGACAAATGATACACAAAGTGAACGCTTATCGAGATTCAAAGTGAATGTTGAAGAATATTCTGATAATGACTTCTCACCTGATGAATCGGAACATTCAAGGTCTGTACAATCATTGCCTGTAAGTTTGATACGGTTGTTTTTTCCGAAATGGGAATTTTCACTACTCATTTTTTGCAGGATGACTTCCCCTCAAAGTGGTCATCTCTCTCCAGATGAAAATTGGGAGGATTCAGAAGATTCTACAGACGAATTTGACCCTAATGGTAAGAAAGTTGAACCTTTCTGAACTTCTGAACCATTTTGAAAGACAGTACCTTGGTCTCCGATAGAGGCACTGTTCCATAGAAATTCATAGAGGTGCGAGAGAGACAGCGAATGGTATGCACCAAGAATAACATAGCCATCAGCGCCTCTATCGGAGATCCAGATAATAACTTTCTATGGGGCGAAAAGAGCGGAGACGAATTTTCAAATTCGAATTCCAAGTTCTGAATTTTGAATTCGAATTCGAATTCCTCACTTTTACAATTCAACTTCCGCATTGTGTATGTTCGAGTTTTTCTAGTTTTTAAATCAAACGATGTGAAATTTGAATTTTTTGGTTTGTTGAAATACGAACATTTCAAAGTTGAAAACAATTCATCACCAATCGAATTTTGTTTCAGCGCCGAAACTTCCACGAAACCGAAATTTGCCTGTAAAACAACCCACATTGCTGGAGAGACAAAACTTCTATTTACCAGCCGCAGACCACGCGAAATCGGTAAAAGATCAGATAAAACTGCAAGAAATTTTGGGAGAGCGAGAATTGCAATACATAGAGGGTCAATTTGACGACCCTTGAAAACACGTGTCAACAGTGAGGGCGATGTTGATCACAGTTACTGTTTTTGTTGACCGTTGAGTGTTCTGAAAAATAATCGTTTTGTTGGGGGCGCAGGCAGACACAATGCTGTGTCTTCAAGACATTTGTTGATTATTTATAAAATACTATTTCAAAATACGTTTAATCTTCACTTGCAGAACGTTTGGTTCAAAAAAAATTGTTAATGTTGTTTTGTTGAAATAACATGGTTGTATATCAGAGGTTTGAACTATTCATCTGATCTGAGGAACTGGAAGATATTCTTTCTGTTTTCCGTTTTTTTGCTAATTCAATTTTGAAAACCATATTTTGATCTCACTGCTTAATGCAGTAAATTTTAATGCGTTCGTGGAGTATTTTAAAATGTTTCAGGGGTGGATTGGAGAAATATATTTCAAAATTTCCGGAATTTGAACAAATATTCCGTTTTTCTGTACCTGATGAAAATGTTCAATATCATCTTTTCAATTTTCTCTGTATTTGAAAAAATTCATCGAATGAAAATGGTGCAAAATTTGTCAATTTGTCATTTCCCTAATGGTTTTTTTTAGATTCAGAAATCATAAACTAAATAATCTATTATTGAAAACTTGAAAAATGTCATTCATCTTGAATTTAAATTTTACTAACATTTTGCTCCATAATTTCTCGTATAAAAATTGGCTTCACTCTGATATTCCACGAGTTCAGAAAAATATTCCAATTTCCATACCTTGTCAAACTTTTCAAAAATTGTTTGCTGTTTCGGATAGAATTCAAGCCTCCAAACCACACCTTTGCCTCGCTCCTGCGTTTTAGAATTTGATGATTGCATGATTGCGTTGAAGCTAAAAAATGTTATAAATGAGCTTCTTAATGAATAAGCTTTAATACTTGTTTATATTTGAAATGAGCTGCGATCTATAGTCGGTTATCATTGGTTTTTATGTGAACTATAGTCTTCAGAAGTACCAGACGGGCGTTTTTCAGTATTGCCCAAAAAAAACTCCTGTACCTGTATATTTTTGTTAATATGTCTACCGTTTGCTGGTTTCGATGATTCCACTGGAAGTAATCATTGTTTCAAATGACAAGACTTTTATAAATATGTATACACACAGTATATCCATGCATAATAGTACAAATGTGAAATAATTAATGAACAAATCAACGAGCGCGGGCAAAATTTCGATGTAAATGTATACTGCGAAACGAGTATTCTTTTTCCTAGCGAAACGCGAATATTTTTTGAGAAATGAATAAATTATTGTGTTCTTCCTAATATATGTCAAATCCATTTTTACACGTTTTTTTAATTTGCCGCCATTTTTATCACTATCGATACTTTCTATATCGAAGAAGTTTCGATAGATACCTAACCTCAAAATCATTTGCGTTTATTTACGTTTGCTTTTGTTTACATTTACTTCAGATTGTTTGTTTCTCGATTTTCTAGTCCCGCGAGGAGAAAATACCATTCTGATGGCGAGACGGTCTACGAGACAAACAAAAGGCAAATTATGGAACTATCAAATTAGTCAAAGACTATAACTTCTCTCATACATTTGGTTTTTGAAATTGTAACTTCCAAACATGAATTTTGTATTTTCAATTTTTGTTTTTTTGTTTTTAGAACCAATAATTCGAGATCCTGTTTGAGATTAGTTAAAATTCGTATTACTTCAAATGTGAATTTTCATTGATTGACATCAAAAATTAACACTGTGACAATATACAATCAGATTTGAGTGATGATTGTCACAAAATTGTCAAATTGGATTTTTTCTAAGACATTTAATTATGTAAATTATTTATTCGATTTGTTTTCCCCTTGGAATTAACAATCGGAGCAATAATATAAGTTTTGATGATTTTTTTTGCGATGTTCTCAATAAGTACATTTTTTTAACAAGTTTTTTTTTCTGTATGAAAATTTATATTTTTATTCATATTATTATATTATTAGGACATTCTTATTTGAGAAAGTCAAGATTTTTGAATTAATATTATAATTGCATTATCATTTTTTTGTTAATGTCAATTCCAAATCCACAACTGATATTTTAATCCAATACTTTTTTACAGGTTTAAAACCTCAACAGTATGGTTACGATTCATCAGATCATGAAATGCGTGAATGTAGTCTTAATGGTAATGAAGGTGATAGCACCAAAAAAAAGAACAACATTTTATTCATTTATTTCATATTAAACAACTTTATTTGACTTTATTTTGTTTGATAAAAAATGAAATTTAATTGTAAACTCTTGATTCCAGATTCAGATTTGGACGTCGAAAAGGAAATGGGAAAAATTTCTATTTCTGCATCCTGTAATTCCACTAACAAAAATGCGAGAAAACTGAGAAGTTCAATAAGAAAGAATACAGAGCTTGCTCAAGAAAAGTTAAAATTCATTTTGCAAAAATCGCAACTTGAAAATGTATGGAGTATCAAAAGAAGTGCGTATATGCATTGCAATTACATACACTTTTGGTTTTCGAGTGTGGTAGATTTTTCGGGTAATTGCGTTGACTATGGTTGCGGTAAATTTTAAAAACCACAAAAAGATGAAGCATGTACGGTACTTAATTTTATAGCTTGAATTTTCATGTTTCAAAGTGTGCAGTATATGAGTTATAATTTTCCAAATTTTTAATTCTGATGACGAATTTTTAGACTTTATTTTTTTTAATTGTGATTCAATTTCAAAAATAATGACTCAGATGCAAAGAAACAAATGTTTCAAATAGCTACTGGTCTTGAAAAGTTTTTTCAAATACTGCATTGTTACATTGGGTGGTAAATTCACTGCTATTTTGACATGTATAATGCACTGCTGTTTGAATTTACCTTTTATTATTCTCGATAAATACTTTTCAAGTCATGTTTTTGCACATAATTAATAAAAATAAAAAAAAAATTTTTAAATATAGTACCATGATGAAAAAAAAGCATTACACGTTCAAAGGAAAATACACCAAAGAAACAAAACTTACAAAAAAAAGTTAATTATTCAATTTATAAATAAAGCAATAACTGTAATTTTTTTTCAAGGATCCTCTACAAAATCATCCTCGAAAAACGTCCGATGCAAAGAAAAAACTTCAGAAGAAGAAGAATGCGAAACTTCTGGAGATGATTACAACCCAAGCAGTGATGATGACGATGACGAGGAAGATGGTTCCGAAGAGAACGAAGAAAATGGAGAAAACACCGAAGATGAAAACGAAGAAAACGGAGATGACAAAACCAAAAAAACTGTCCAGTTAACAAAACCAAAATTGAGACCTCGAAAATCGCTCGCGGCACAGTCTAAGGATTCCAACTACGCCGAACATGTAAAAAAACGCACTTAACTATTTTCTTCCCGGAATTACGTTAGAATCCTTCTCCCATCAAAACTAGGTTAAATTTATCATTAAATTTGATCAATTTTCAGTGCATTCGAAGCGACAGTTATTTCGAGTCCTCGTCTCGCAAAATTCACACTTCGAATCGAACACTGGACCGACTCAAAAATCCTCGTCTCGACCCAAAAACACTTCGCAAATTATCGGAACAACAAAATCATCTGTCGAAAGAACACGTTAAATGTATCGAGAAACTTTTGGAAAAATGCAGGGACACGTTTTCACTGTGGAAATTTGCCCTTGAGTGCGTGAGAAATGTTTATTGTACAAAAATTTTATTTGTTTACCATACAGGAAAATTTGTTAATTATTTGTGCATTTTCAGGGAAGGTTTCAGCGTGCTGCTTTATGGCATGGGTTCCAAACGAGACATCCTTTACGAATTTTACGAAACTTTGCTCTCGGACCATCCAGCTGTTTTCATCAATGGCTTTTTCCCAAGTTTATCGATGAAAGAAGTGAGGAATAATTTATTTGACAGAGTTGTACGTTATTACTGGGAGCTGCATGATGAGGAAAATTCACTTTCGTTTTGGCAGATTTTGGATGTGATAATGACGGAAGTCTTGGAAATAGACACGGTGCCAAAAGCTGAGGAATGTTTGAAAATCATCCAGTCAACTCTCCGAAAAAATCCTCAAGATCGTTTGTACTTGGTTATCAACAATATTGATGGGCCGCAGTTGAAAACAAGCAAGATGCAGGATTTTTTCTCCAGATTGGCAGCGATTCCAAACCTCCATCTCGTTGCTTCCGTGGACCATATCAACTCCCCATTGCGTAAATTTGATTTTACGTGATCAACGAATGGAAATATTTTTTGAACGTTTTTGAAATCTGCAATGATTTTTTACATTTTTTCAATGTTACACAGTATTTTGAGATTTGTAAAAATTTTACAGTGTTTTTAAAGTTCGTAATGGTTTTTGAGGACTTTCAGAGATTTTTATTGACTTTTTGAGTTTTCAGACTGAGTCACTGGTTATTTTTCTCAGCTTGCAAGATTTGTGTGAATTTTGCAATGTTTTGAAAAAAATTGTAATGCTTTCTGAGGATTTCTTAGAATTGATTCCCTCGTTTTTTACAGTATGGGACAACGTGAAGAGATCGAGATTCAATTTTTTCTGGTGCGACGCGACAACATTTTCGCCGTACGTTGAAGAAACATCGTATGAAAGCTCCATGCTTGTTGAACATGGCGGAGCTCTCGCGTTGGCTTCTTTGGAAAGTGTGTTCCGTTCATTGACACCAAACGCCCGAAAATTGTACATAATCCTTGTAAAATACCAATTGAAAAATGGCGAGGCAACGAATTATCCTGGTAAATAGAGTGTTATTTTTAAAACACTTACAAATTTACGCCTACTTTTACCATTTTTTGTGTAATTTTGGACGTAGTTTTTAGGATTATAGAATTGTTGAAAATGTTGTAATCTTTCATTTTTCAACGTTGTGATTCAGTCGTTTAAAATGAATGATTGTAAGATTAAATTTGAAAAATTCATACAAACTTATGAAATTGTAAAAAAAATAAATTTCAAGAATTTACACACCAAATAATTCTTGGAATTTAAGAACTTTTGAATTTACTGAGTCGTATGATTGATTGGAACTGATGTTTTTAGGCATGTCGTTCAAAGAGCTTTACGAAAAAGGTCGAGAAAATTTTGTCGCTAGCTCAGATTCCATGCTTCGTGCTCTTCTTACTGAATATGAGGATCATCACCTGGTAAAATCAAAGCGGGGAACCGATGGAATTGAGTATTTGAGTGTTCCTTTGGAAAAAGATGCTTTGAAACATTTTGTCGACACGCGTGAGTCAGCATGAAGGAATTTTTTTCACAGTTAATCAACAATGCAATTGAAAAACATGATGCAGATTTGTTCATTAACTTATTGGTGAATTATTATGTATGTAATTGAATTTGAGTTATTTTTTTCATTATAATTTTTTTCCATTCATATGGTAATTTTTTTACGTGAAATACATAAGTTCGTGTGATTGAGGAATTTGTCTCATTTCCTTGAAATCCATTTTTTTATGAGACTTTGATAATTTCGATATGTGTTAACGTTGATTTTACATATTTTTGATGATTTTTATTAATAATTTTCCTTAATCAATAAAAAATTACTCGTTTCATAGAATGGTGTGAAATTTATTATTTATAACTGGAAAAATACATTTTATAATTCGAATTCATAGAAAACTAATAGTCTTCTTTCCTCATTTAAATTATTTGGAAGAACCGAAGAAATGTAATTTTGAACATTTATTGTTAATTTTTAAATATTAAAAGCAACTGTGGTTATCATTCAACAATTTTTATTAGTTTAAAAAAATATAAATATAAAAAATAAACAAACATGCATCAATTTTGATGATCGCCCCCTCATCCCCCCCCCCCCATCCTAAATCGACCGTTACGGTTTTGAATTCTGATAGGGCGAAACTGTTCGCCATCTTGGATTCTTGCCGACAGCAAAGCGCGCTTCCCGGCAGTTCAGTGCAGCGGTAGAATCAAACGGGCGGGTGTGATTTTCGCGCTGATTCGCGTTCGAAAAACGAATTTTCCGGTTATTACCCCACCGCGCAGTGCTCCTATCAACAAAGCATCCAACAATCTCTGAAAATTCATGAAATCTCAATCGTCGTGCGGAGATGACCAGTATTCGTCGTCGCGCAATGTTATTTTCCGTTATGCTTAGCGTCACCCGACAAACGGCGGTTAACCGTCATTATTCCGCGAAGCGCGGTGTTGTTTTTCATTAAAGTACGTAGCTATTCCCCAAAATTCATAAAATACACCCTTGGCCCCCTCCCCCTTTCTGGGAAAATAATTTTGAAGAAATATATACGATATTCGCGAATTTGTCTTGTCCGCCATTTTGCAGTTGGCAATACAGCGCGCGCGACATGCCGGGTGTCGCCAGTGTGTTCGACCAGCTGATGTTTTTTGCACTGATTCGCCTGATTCGCGTTGTAAACACGGATTTCGAGGTTATTCCGCGAATCGCGGTGTTTTTGTAAACAAAGTATCAAACAAACTCAAAAATTTACGGTCGTGTTGAATTGTGCTCCCCTCATCGACGCAGAGTGAAATTTTCCACGCGGTTGTTTACGTTTTCAAGTGTTTCGGGGAAAAAAGTGTTGTGCCATTTCGGGATATTACTGGATACTTTCAGGATCGCGGATCGTCGAGGGCGTTTTAGCGTTTCTTCTTCAAAGTAGTTTGAAATATGCATGTTTAATTTTGAGTTCTATTGTTGGTTTTATTGTCGGATTTTCGTATTATTTACTATTTAATAGTGGTTCCGATAATTTTGCTAAATTCCTGAGAATCTGGTCGTTCTTCATTTCGATAATCTGAATAATGAACGCATTTTGTGGAGCTTTATTTGGAACGTCTATTGATATGAGAAATTTGCGGTATTTTAGGGGAATAGTTGTAAGTAATTTTCAAGATTTTAGTGTATTTTCCAAAAATTGTAATAAATTGTCCAGGATTTTGCGATATCTTCTTATTTTTCGAAACTTTTGAATAAATGATAATTTTCTATTTAGGAAAAACGGTACGTAGTCCGAAAATTTAACGGAATTTTCCAACTCCCAATTTTTACAAGTTCAGTATTCAAATCGATGATTTACTAATTTTTCTATTATTAAAAAAAAATTGACTATGTAATTGAACCTTTTTATTTTCTGCAAAATAATTAGTAATCAAAAATAAATCAATTTTTCCTCAAGATTAAAAAAAAGTTTCAAGTATTAATAAATTTTTTAAACTGTTGTATACAATTT
>JAPYZK010000533.1:0-33766 GCA_030522785.1 Platygaster equestris
CAAATCGCGAAAAAAAAAAACCCGGGGAAAAACACGCACTCGATCCCGTGCATACACACGCACTCCCGCGAAAAATGACAGTGGAATTCTCCATGACGCGACCCGCCGCGACTGTGCATTTCCGCCACGGAAATCGGGTTTCGACTGATTTCCCGCTACGCGAGAACGTTCCCCATGCATTTTTCACTGTTTCAACGCGTATTTTCGGCGCGAAAAAAGATATTTCAGCAGGTTTAGTCGCGTCCGACAAGGAGAGGGGCGCTCGGGCCGCGCGGGGCCGCGAACTTGCACCAGCTTGCACGAACTGCGCAGTCACGAAGGGGTAGTCATTCACTATGGCGGACACCTGTAGAGGGCAGAGAAAGCGAAAGGGAGAGTGGAGACAAAATGGCGCCGTTAAAATTCGCACTGGTTCGCACGACATGACGTCACGACGTGTTTGGTGATTCCCGTGTTTACATATCGTGTCTTTTCGGAATCAACAATAGGAAATGGAATGAAAATGAAGTGTTGCAATTTTTCGCGTTTTCGATTATGGCAAGCGAGAATTTGGACTGGTTGTGGTTTTTTGTGTGTGAGCAGTTGTTGCGTTGGCTGGCAGCAACTTTGATGTTTCCAAGTATGCTGTTTTTTCTCGCGGCGTCGGTGTTGACAAACATAAAAAAGACGGATTCTTGGAACAAGCAGTCGTCGGGCTGGTTTTCGAGTTTTCTACGATACGGTGAGTTGTTTTTTGTGCATGGTTTGTGAGAGTGTTTTGATTCGGGGGCATTGAAAAGAGACGCGAATATGAGTCGCGTAAGGTGTGAGAGAGACACGGATAGGTAAATGAATTTTGGCAGCGAATTTTTGAATTCTCCGGTGTCGTACGAGTTTTCGATCGAAAAAAATGGGGTTTGCGAGTTTTATAATTTACGAGGTCTGGACGTAGCATAGAAACTAGCGGAAAATAGGTTTTCAGAACCAAATTAATTAAATTTGTCATTTTATTTGTCACCTGGTTTTGTTCTTGAATACACTGTGAAGGTGCAAACGGCCATGTTGTCTATTTTTTATAAAAATCGTATAAAAAATTTTTATGAAAATACTCATAAGGTCGGTTTTATGAAATTTGTATGAAATTTGCATTTTTTATGAAGGGGTTTTATAAAAGTTTGATGAAAAAAATTTTGTTATGACAATTTCTTTTCGAAAATATGCCCAATTTTTTCTGTCCTTTTTTGGATCATTTTGCTAATGTATATACCATTTTTCATCAATTTATGAGGCTCTAGCTCAAATTTCGTTTCGAAAGAAATTTGAAAATTTTTTGGAGGCAGCGGTATTTGAAACTGCGATCTTTGCATCAGAAATCCAATAGTCAACTTTCGTGTCCATCGAATCTATGTCAAATTGGATGCTCATTTTTTATTTGAGTTGAAGAATTTTCAAATCCTATAAAATTACATTTTTCAACGTTTTATAATTGCTAAAAGACGTTACGAACATGATTTTCTATTCCCTTGTGTAATAAAAACGTATCAAATATCACTGTAAGAGGAATTCATCATATCAGGGAATTTTTCTTCATGAAAATATGAAACTATTTTAAAAAATCGCGAATTTATTATAAAAATTAAGGTTTTAGAAGAAAATTTAGAGGCTTCCAATTGTTTTTATAGAAAAAAAAACAGATTCATTGTAGGAAAATTTTTACAGACTTTAGAAAAAAATTGTCTTTTCTAAAGTTTTTCTAGAACCACTTTATAAAAATCAAAAATTGTATAGAACTTTTATAAAATCGACCTTATAAGAAAACGAATTTTATAAATAATTCACCGATTGTATAAAAATTTTTTTCGTTTCCCTATTTCTTGAGGAATTGTTTATAAACATCATCTGAAAAACTTCCAGAAATTTCAAACATTTGTTAGAATTCAAGGATTCGTAAGATTTTTAAAACTGTATTGTCGAATTTGGTGAATTTTTTGATTTTCCAGTGAAAACAATTTTTCATTCGTCGAAAAATTAATTGAGATTTCTTGAAATTATTGTAGAAGAAATTTATATTTTCCTATGGAAGTTAGCAAATTCCCAATCTTCATTTAAAATGATTAAATTTTAATATTTTAAGTTTACGAAAAATTTTGCAGCTGAAATAGTGAGCGTAAGTACGATAAATATATTCATAAGGAAGCTTTATAAAGTACTTTATGGAGTTTCTTATGAAAATCTTCTTTTTCATTTGTTTTCAAAACACTTTGTATAAAAATTTCGAATACTAAAATTTGAAAGTTTTTCAAAAAGTTTCCGAAAAGTTTTTTTACTCCCATTCCTTAAAAAATTGTTCATCGGCTTTGTTTATGAACTCACTTGAGGAACTTCATACGAATTTCAAATTTTTGTGAGAATTTCAGAATCTTAAAGATTTTTAGCAATGAATTGTGGAATTCGGAAAATTTTGGAATTTTCAAATTGGAACAAGAATTTTATTTTTATTTTTCTAAGAATATATTACAAGTCATTAAAATTATTGTAAAATCCAAATAATTTTTTTTTTCTAAGAATTTCGATAATTCCAAATCTTTTTCAGAATCATTCAATTTGAATATTTTGAGTTTTTACAACGAATTTTGCATTTAAAATAGTCAGTGTTATTTTATTCTTCATTTCATTATTTTGTTTCTTGGACAGTTTACAAAACTCTGTAAAAATTTGTGTAAGATGTCCAAGTTCAAAAGTTGAGAAATTCGTAAAAAATTTCTGAAATTTGTAGAATTTTTTTAATTTTCTAGGGTCGATTCCATAAAACTTTATGAAATATTAATGAATTTTCAATCTCCATTAGGTGATTTTTTCTGCTTTTTACTATATTTCATGAGTTCATTGAGTAAAATTTTAGAGTCATTTCGTTATTTTCGCCCATTCTTTTACGTCTGTCAGTTTCCAAACTCGAAATGTCGCAAAACCAGCGTTCAGCGGCTGCTAAATAAAATTGATCTATAGCGTATTATTACATTTCTCATTATTTCATATGGAGAAGGGAATATAAACAGTCTAGATAAGAACAAGTTTAGTATGAAATTTTTGAATCATGTTAGGAAACCCGGAAAATCATCATCCAACCTTCGTAACCCTAGTGATTCTGATTTTCATAAAAACTCCATGAATTTATTGAGTAATTTTTATAAAAAAATTAACATTTTATAACGTTGATTTTATAAAACCTTCATGAAATTTTTATAACATAAGCGATTTTTATCAAGCGGTTATGTAAAAACTTCATAAAAATATTTTTTCCTCAAATCTCTGTTTTTTATAAAAAAATGTTTCATAAAATTTTTATAAAATCGCTTCATAAAAATTGCGCATAATATAAAAGTTTTATAACATCAATTTCATAAAAAAGTGGAATTTCATTATAAATTTGTGATTTTTACAAAAGTTTTATAACAACCAGAAATTAAAAAATCGAGAATATTTAATACAACAATACTGATATTTTGTGATTTTCAATTTCCAATACTCGAAATTTCGAATCTTTAAATTCACGATCACATATAAATTATCCTTTACATTACTAGTACGGTAAAGACTACTTTACCGTACCTTTTTTATGGTACGAAAACGTTTCTACCGTACTCGTAATGTAAAGTATCGTACATTACTCGGACGAAAAATCATTTTCTCACTCGTGTGATTGTAGTCCTCGGCTTCCCTCGGCTTCGCCTCGCACTACAACCTTTACACTCGTGGAAAATATTTTACCATCCTAGTAATGTAATATACTATAAACCTCGCGTAGGTCCCCATAAAATAATACTTCCCCTTCGAGCTACAGGCACGTAGCTCGAAAAATACCGGACTCTTTTCGGAGTGTATTGAAATATGCCTACAAAAGCGCGATCGATTCGTCGGGGCAATTCGCGTTTAGCAAACTGGACACGGAAACGCGGAACGAGCGAACCGTTAACACCCATCGGGTTTCGTCCAAGATTTGCATGACAATATGCCGTCATTATACGCCATGACCCAATCGAATGTCGAGCACACGCCGTTTACTCTCGGGTGTTTATTACCGATGCTCGCTCCCATGCAAATGCTCGCGTGCGCGCGCCCTAAGTACGATCGCGAATACGCGTTAATAATTCGTCGCCGCTATCCCAAAGACGCCCAAGTCTGGCACTCACATTAGCGAAAGCGCCTTGATTGCAAATCGCGCACGGGGAATCGAGCGCAAAGCGAACGGCGGAAATTCCGATTCCATTTTTGTTGGGATATTGGTTGATTTCGGAAATTCAGGCATAGAAATTCAGGACTTCTGACCGTGAATATTACGATATTAAGGTTGCTTGAGTTCCTTTTAATTTTTTAACAAAAAAATATCCTCAAAGATATTTTTTCTTTTTTCTTCAACATGATGATTGAAAAAAATTTATTTTTTTATTTTTATTTTGTGTTGCCCTGATCATTACCTTTTAGAAATTTATATTCATTTATAATCGAGGGGCGATTCACTCTCCAATAAATGGGAGTCATGAGAGTCGACTCCCAAATGACTCCCAATTTGGGATTCATGATTCCCAAGTTGGGAGTCATGATTCCCAGCGATGTCAAACTTTAAACGTGTCAAAACTCAATTACCTGTGATCTTTGAAATTCTTAAAAACTTTAAAGTTTTTGGACATTTTCGGAAATTTCGAAATTCCAACATTTTTGAAACTCACAAAATTTACGAAACTTTTGAAACTTCAGTACTTTATAATTACTCAAAACTTCATAATTTCATTATATTCCAAAATTTCCAAAGCTTCAAAAGTTCCAAAATTTTGAAAATTTCCAAAATTTACAACTTCGAAAGTTCAAAAAGTTGAAATGTCAAAAATTTTTGAATTTCTTTGCTTAAAAACTTCAAAATACTTGAAAGTATGCGGAATTCCCAGAACTTCAAAAATGTAGAAGCTTGATAATTTTTCATCTTCAAAATTCTTCAAAACTTCCAAGATCTTGGAAATTCTTGAAAACTTGAAAATTTCGACATTCAAACAAATTCTCAAATTTCGAAAGTTCTAAACTTCATACCTTCAAAATATTCGAGCACTTCAAAACTCGCGGAATTTCCAGAACTGTGAAAATGTAAAAACTTGATGATTTTAAATCTTAAAAACCCTATAATTTGAAAGTTTTTGAACATTCTTGAATAATTCAAAATTCCAACATATCAAAAACTTGTAAAATTTCCGAAACTTCCAAAACTGCAGAACTTTATAATTCTCAGAAAATTCAAAATTCCAAAGCTTCATAAGTTCCAAAACTTCATTATTTCAAAATTTCAAAGTTCTACAATTTCAAAAATTTCGAAATTCCTAGACTTGAAAACTTAAAAATACGTACAAAATTTGCAAATTGTAAAATTTCGAGATCTTATTTCAAAACCTTGAGTTTTGACCTTCGAAAATATCAAAACTCAATAATTTCCAATCTTGAAGATCCTCGAAAACTCCGAAATTCCGACATTTGAAAAACTTCTCAAATTCCGAATTTTCTAAGCTTCACAACTTCAAAATATTCGAGCACTTCAAAACTTGAGAAATTTCCAGAACTGTGAAAATGTTAAAACTCGATTATTTTCAATCTTAAAAATTCTAAAATTTTCAAGTTTTTGGACATTTTTCGATAGTTCAACATTTCAACATTTTAAAAACTTGTAAAACTTCCGAAACTTCCAAAACTGAAGAGCTTTATAATTTTCCGAAAATTCAAAATTCCAAAGCCTTATAAGTTCCAAAACTTCATTATTTCTAATTTCAAAGTTTTACAATTCCAAAAATTGCGAAATTTCTAGACTTCAAAACTTCAAAATATGTACGAAGTTCAAAAATTGTAAAATTTCCGGACCTTCTTTCAAAACCTTGAGTTTTTACCTTTAAAAATGTCAAAATTCGATAATTTCCTATCTTGAAAATTCTGCAACTTCTATAGTCCAATATTTTCAGGACTCCTGATATTTCCGAAACGTCAAAGTTCCAATGTATTATTCATAACAACGTTTAATTGGGGAACCTCGCCTAAAATCTTTGCCTCAAGCCCCGCAAAACCTAGGAACGGTCCAGTCCGTGACTCCCAGAGTGAATCGCCCCTCGTTAATAATTATTTTCATCATAAATGACAATTTATTCATGATTCACTTTATTCTCTGCATATTCCCTAACATGGAAAATCGTAAGAATTTTCTCTTCCCAAGACATTATTATCCCCAGCCCTCAGATCGACTCAGAACCAAGCGAATGCAGAAACGAAATTCTCTACTTGACAGGTCATCCCCGACACTTCCGCTTTCTTTTTACCCCCGTCTCTAAGAAGCTCCCGTTTCGTATAAAAACGCAGTCGCGGCGTAAAACAAAAGTTTAATGAAAAACAGCTCGCGCCGTTTTCGCGTCTCCCTTTTCCCCCAGGGATTGAATCGGAAAAATAATTCCAGGGGAAGATTTTTCGGAGGGAAAAGGGATAATTGAGGAGGAACGGCGCGAAGGAGACGGCGTAAATAAGGAAGCGATTTTAGGTCGGCTCGATCTGAAAGGCGAAGATATTGAATAGGGATGCAACCCCGACTGATTGAACCCGCTTCCCTTCAAAGGCGTCTAAGCAGATGTGTTGGCTCTGATTGGAAGTCAGATGAGCTTTTCAAACTCCATCTCGCCAAAGTATTATTCTTTGTTTATTTTCTATCAGCGCCCGGCGGCGTTCTCGCACCTGCAGCACCCGCGTCAACAGGCATAAATAACCCCTGCCGCCCCCGGCTATTCAATTCTCTAATCCGCAATTATGCTCGTTCTTATTCTGGGCGAGTTGCGGTTGATCGATACAATTACTTGGGAAAATATTGGGGAATATTGTTTTTTTTTTTTTTGTTCTCAATGTGGGTAGATGTTGTGAACGAGACGAAAGAAAAGTAGAGGTTTCAAGTGGGTATATGCATATGCGTTTTTGTCGTTATTTTTGAATTTTATGAAATTACGGAACATTGTTCATTTCGTGAGTGTTTGGAAATTTTCACATTGACTTATCAGAAAGAGTTTTATTGTCGGGACAATTCTGCGGAGTATTCCTGATTTTTTACAGGGTCGATGAAAAAACATAATAATTTTGTTTTTTTATTAAAAAACGAGGATCTCGCGATTTATCGTTACTTGAATTATGTGAGGTGTTTTAAAGTTGCTTTGAAAGTGAAATAACATGGATTTTTCGTGAAATTTTGGAACGATTTTTCCTGTGATTTTTTAAAAGATTCGTGATATGAATGGAGTTATGAACAATTTGTTTGAACATCGAAAATGTTGATAATTTGCAGAATTTACATTAGATTCATGAATTATGTGGAGTATTTATAATTTTATTTGTTTTATAATTTTATTGATTGCGCTTTGTGAAATTTACAACAGTTTATAAATGGCGAAAATGTCGTTTACTTTTGCTATAATGTAAAATTTTTCGATGTATAGGATATTTTTTGAAGAAAATTGTTGACAGAATTTAAGACTTTTGGAATTTGTTGGGATTTAAGATAAAATTCCAAATTTCGATATGTTCAGCCACAGAAGCATTATTTTACTCATATTTGAACAATTTACAATTTTTCAATTGTATTGTTTTTAATATTTGAAAAATTTTTTTGCATATATTTAGAAATGTAAAAAATTTTTGATGAATTCAAATTTTTCGGATTTGAGAGACCATTGATTGTTTTTTTAATTTTTGGGGCACTTCTCAATCTTTCACTATTTTTGATGTAAAACTGCAAATTTGTCAAATTTTCAGATTCTCTAAAAAATTCGGCAAATGTGCAATTTTCAATAAATTCTTTAAACAACTTTTGAAAAATTATCATATTTTTCCGAAGATTTGTACAGTTGCACAATTTTGCATTTATTCAAGTTTTTTCAAAAAAAAAAAAAAAAAACTTCAAAGTCTTCTGAATTTTTTACGATACCAAATTGCATTAATTTAAAATTTTCCAATTTTTGAAAAAACTTCAAAATCGTGTAAATTTTTTATCATTCCCAATCTTTGGGATACGCCAAATTCTCCAATTTGTCCGAAGTTCAGAATTCAAACCAACCACAAATTCTGAAAAAAGCCAAGATTTTTGTAAACATTCGAAAATCTCTAAATCCTACTTAATTAAAAAATGTATAGTATAAAATTTCGAAGAAATGTTACTTTTTCCGAGTTTCAGTCTTCTGCGAATGTGGAAATTTTGAGATATCAGAAAAACTGCAACAAATTTGCCCAAATCAAAAATTTCTAGAATTTCGAAAGATTTCTAGTGATTTCGCCAACTGGCGTGAATTTAAAAAACTTTCAGTAATGATTTTGCGATTTTTGGAAAAAAATGAAAAATCGTCTCAAAAACTCCATGGAAAATCTATGGTTTCTCTTCATTACGATGACTTTAGAACACCCTGTCTACTTATACAGATCTAGTGTGTCGCGAACTTTTTTCCTGCATTTCACACAGTTAGTAAGTCATCAGTTTCATCTTCGTTTCAATGTCCCCGTGAACAATTGTGCGAGGATTCCCGGGACGCCGAGAAAATCGAAAAGTCATCGCTTTACAGTTCCTCCATTAACTTCGTCAGACGTTGAACAGATTCGGATACAAGTTGAACTCGTGGGATTAAAAAGAATGCTCGTAGTTTCGTGCGGACGAGCTGAAACAGTAGGTCCGTAGTCGTTTGCCGAGGCCCTCGGGAGATACTGTTAGAGGGTTGCTCCCGGCTCCGCCTCGCTCGTACTGAAACCATTCTTTTTCCGAGGTGTAATCCTTGGATTTAATGTTGTTTGCCCGTTCTCGGTGTCTATTAATGATTGCCCGCTTCTCATATATCTCAATCGCTCGCGTGATCTCACTCGTGTCGTTAATTTTTTCGATCTCGTGGGCTTAACGAGTTCGGAAGTTAGGGGTTTTCCAGATCTAGAGGAGTTTTTTTCGAAGATTTACTTGGAAGGGAAAGAAGCCCGAAGTGGTTGATTTAGAGTGATGGAATGTGCATCGGTAGAGATTCATCATCAATTATGCAGTTGCTATAGCAAGTGAATGAATGAGTAGATTCTAGAAGAGAATACTGAATAGGTTATGTAAGTTCCCTAGTGATTGTATTTTTTATAAAAACAGGCAGAATTTTTATAGAATCAGTGAGTTATTTATATAAATTCGTTATTTTCTAAGGTTGATTTTATAAAAGTTATATAACATTTCCGATTTTTATAAAGTGGTTCTACAAAAACTTTATAAAAAATAATTTTTTTATAAGATCTGTCGAAATTTACATACAATTTATCTGTTTGTCCATAAGAACAATTGAAAGCCTCCAAATTTTCAAATTTTCTCATTGAACCTTTATTTTTATAAAAACTTTGCGATTTTTATAAACAGTTTCATATCTTGATAAAATCAATGTTTTTATAAAAACTAGAATCACCAGGATTTGGTAAATTCCAGAGTTAGTTTGGGTTTGACAAATTAAACAATCTAATGAATTATTTGAAATTGAGAACATTTTGTGAAATTACGGAAAAATTATAGAAAATGAAAAAATTCTATGAAATTTGATGGAATTCTAGGAAATGATGGAAAATATGATGAAATCGAAAGAAAATTTTTATAAACTCGAGAAAATACCAAAAATCATTAGAAAACTTTCATAACATCACAAGAATATTTACATTTCATAGAGGAGCATATTTTTGGGAATTCTTTCATTTTTTTTTTTTTTTTCAGAAAATTTATTACGATTTGATTATATTTTCCATCATTTCGAGAAAGTTTTTGAACGTTTTCCTCCGACTCCATAAATTTGTTTATTATTTACCAGAATTCCGTCAAAATTCAAAATTTTTTCAATTTTCCAAAAATTTTCATAATTATACAGCTCTTTAAAATTTTATAAAACTTATCACCGACACTGCAATTTTAGAGCAAAAATTCCGAAACTAAATCTCTGAAATCAAAAATTGTACAGATAAAAAAAAATTATTCAAAAAAAATTATTCTCCCTAAGTGAGTTTTCAATTCCACAATCAAAAATTTCCAAATCCACATTTAAAATTTTCGAAATCTCGAGTTCGAGTGTTTGAGTGAATAAAATGAAAAACTGCGGAAAATTCAACGAGTTCATGAATTTGACAAGGTAAAATAAATTTTGCAGTAAAATGACTCGGAAAATCCATCTGAAAAATCGAAAATTTCGCAAATCAAAAATTTGTAACGAATGAAATAATACTCTGAATTCAAAGTACTCCTCTACAATGCATGAAAATCATATGAGATAACTTTTTTCATTTCCATCCATATATTACAATGAATTCAGAAGAACCTAAAAAAAATGAATAAAACATTCGAAACCAATTTCATCATCTGTTAGATTCCATAATTCTGATAGATTCCTCGTTGAATTTTCATTTCGACTCCAACAGAAAAGTGGAATATAAAACCGTAAGCATGACATTTCTGTCCCAGAAATTTACGGAAAGAAGAGAGAAATGCCGATTGTCCCCAGATGCCGGTGCTATTTCGCACGTTCCAATGCAAATTCCACGCCGATTGGACCATTCTAGTGCAATGTGCATGTTAATCAACTAACGTTGCATTCATGCCACATCAGAAGCATAATTCGCTCAATTTACAAGCATTATCGTAGACTTGTATTTAAATGTGATGTACGAGGTTATCGGTGGTTATCACGCCCAATTGACGTTTCTCGATAATTAGGCGGGAGACGAATCTCCGAGGAATCAGTGAACACCAGCTGCTTTCCGTTAAAAGACGCCGTCATTACGAACGTGCGGCATACGAGCGCGAGTTGCCGTGACATTCATTTCAATTTTCCGTGGAAACAAACAATCGAACCGAACTTAGCCACGATAAGAACTGTCAAAATGCAATAATTCAAACGTATCCATCACGTGCGGGTAATTTTCGTGTTGTTTTGCGTGTGTGCTGTTGAAATATAAAGTGGGTAATTATTTTGAGTTCCCGATGATTTTTCTGAATGATTACTGAAAAGTAACTGGGGCTTTTCAGTTGCTGGGGGGAGGAGATGACGTTACATTTTCTTCTTGTTGCAGACAGTTTGCCTAAATTCTTGGATTTATTTTGACGGTGTATTGCTTGATCCGGAAAATGCATAAGTATAAAGTAATTATCGAATGCATAGATGTTTTAGAGATTTTTGGTAATTTTTTCCTTGCGACATGAGTGATTTTTTCAGCTCTCTCTCTCTCTCTCTCTCTCTCTCGCTAAACGACTGCTAGAATGAGAGAGAAAAGGACAGTTGCGTAGTTGCCCGTCCGTATTTCTCAGTAAAAATTCCGACTGTTAATATAAAATTAAGAATTTTGATTTTTTCTTTAATTTCGTTGGATTGCTTTTTTTGCTCGCATATATTCGTAGTGCCGAAATTGATTATGAACGATGATGTTTTCGAGTAATCAGTTGCATCTCAAACAGTCCAATCTCGCTCGGTTAGAACTCAAATTTGTATACAAATGATCAATTGGAAATTTGGAGGAACTGATTTGTTATCTGTTACCACCGGAAATTGATTTGAGAACTATAATTCAGGCAATGGTAGCCTACGTAACCGGAGGGGCGTCCGGAATCGGCAAGGCGATCGCCGAAAGAATAATTTGCCGAGGTGGCAGCGTGTGTGTCGCCGATATAAATCCCGAAGGGACAAAAGTCGCTAAAACCATGGGCGAACGTGCTCTCTTCTTCAAAACCGACGTCAGTCCTACTCATAATTACAATTAACAACCTTTCCCAAAATTAACCAAAACTGCATGAAACAAAACGTATTCATTCTCCTCTAAATAGTTTTATTTACGTTAAAAAAAATCCCAAAAGTTACTAAACAGATAAAACTGTCTATCCTCAAGGTCACTCAAGAATGCGACGTGCTGAACAGTATAAAATGCGCGAAAGAAAGATTCGGGCACATTAACGTGGTGGTGAACAGCGCTGGGATTCTCGCGATAGATAAAATTTACGATTTTAAAACGAACACGCCTCATTCGGAGAGTGCCTTCAAGACCCAGTTCGACGTGAATGTTTGGGGAACGTTCAACGTGACGAGGTTGACCGCGGGCGTCCTGGCGGAAAATAAGCCGGACGAGAATAATCAACGCGGGGTCGTCGTTAACCTCGCGAGCATGATGGCCGTGGAACCGCCACCGTGGCTCGTGGCTTACGGGGCGACCAAGAGCGCCGTACAGGGGATGACTCTTCCTCTGGCTCGCGGGCTGGCTCCCAAAGGGATTCGCGTTGTGTCGATCGGCCCGGGTTTTATCGAGTCTCCTATGACGAGTTGGTATCATTTTGCATCGCCCGTATTACTTTGTACAGTATGGCCTCTGAAAGTGTTAGTCGTTGGGGGGGGGGGGGGCAAAAATGAATAAGATATCGATAAAAATGAACATTCTGCATTTACTAGATATGGAATGATGGAAATATGGGACTGTTGGAATTCTTGGGGTTTGTGGGAATTATAGGAATTTTTGAGAAACGTGTCAGGATTTTTCAGTGCTGCTGAGAAGTTTTGAAGATTTTCGTGAGAGTCTGAGAAATTTTTGAGAGAATTTTGTTTTTGTTGTTTTATGAGGTTTTTGGGATTTCTAGACGATTTTTTTCACGTTTGAGAGTGCCAGAAAATTTTTGTCCGACTTTTTTTTCTGTAAGAAATGATCGTGTAGTGGAATTATGGATCGAAATCATGAAAAATTTGCCAAGTTTTCCAGAAATTCCGAAATGGGGGGTAGCGATTTTTTTTTAATTGTCATTTTTTTTTCTTAGATTTGCGTGGATGATTATGAAGTTTGTCGAAATTATGACCTACTCTCACAAATTTCGTAATATTTTTGATATTAGATATTGATTTGATTTATTTAATATAAAGAAATACATATTTCCAGAAATTTTCGTGAATGTCTAAGTTCTTCTGAATTTTCCTCTTATTTTTGGGGAATTTGCCTATCAAATCCGAAAAAAATAAAATTTTTCGCGTCAATCATCGTCTTCGAAGAATCAAAAAACAATTATTGAAAATTTAGTGCATAATTGATTACAATTCTGACATTTTTTAAGGTTTTCATGCAAATTATATTCAATTTTATCCATTTCTTATTGAGTCTTCGAAATTGAAATAAAATTTATTTCTATGACATTAGGATATCAATGGCGAATTCAAATTGGAAAGAAAATATCCAAAGAAATTATAATCATCCATACAAACATTTATAAATTCTAAAAAATGTGTACAAATTTCTCCAGACTTTCATAATCCAAAGAAAGTCAGTATTTCCAATTCATAAACTGTTCAGCATTCCCAAATTTGTTTCAAATATTCGAAAGGTTACTACCGAGTTCCACGGAAAACCCCTAAGAAAATCATATAAAATTCTGGGTTTCTAAAGTGCCTAACCTAAGCTGAAGTAGTCGTTCTTTGTTACGAACATAAATTTTTATAGTTTTTTGGGGGGTTTTCCGCAGAACTCGGATCCCACCATTCAAAAGATTACCAACAATTCTACAAAATATCTGAAAATGCACAAAATCTTCTGAGAATAGAGCATTTCCATAAAATATTCGAAAACAACTCAAAACCTCCAAAAATTTCCAGTTTCATCACAAAATTATTTTCTCCAAAGATCGAAGAAATCACCCCAATCTCGATCCATGCCCAAAATAGTTCAAATCATTCAAATTGTTAACCAAAAACCTCATTACAACTAAAAGATCGACATCTCTTCAGCCCAACGTTCTTAAACGAAAAAACTCCAGAACCAAGTCACTCAATGTCTATTCTCTTCTTGCAGCCCATTTCGAAAACACTGCTAACCCCCCATTTGCAAACCCAGGTATGCACGATGAAAAGAAGCGATTCGAGCTGAACTCGATGTCGCTGAGCCCCAAGCGTTTCGGCACATGCGACGAAATCGCCCACTTGGTCGAGTGCATTTTGGAAAACCCCATTATAAACGGAGAATACATCCGAATCGACATGGGCTGGCGCCATTCTCAAATCAACGATTCGCTGGATTCCAGCAGCGACAAATGCTGAAAAACCCCGACTCCCGCTCACCCTCCCCGAAAAAAGGCCCTTCGACTTTCCGCGGAACCCGTAACGAATGCAAAAAAAGGAGTAAATAGTACTTTTCCCCATTTTGGACACATTGATCGTCGCCGCTGACGTGTCCCGACGTTTGTCGCAGCTACTTTCGCCGGGATGAAATTTATGTATGGAAATATTCGCGTCGAGCATTACGCATGTGGAATATCAGGAGCAGCTGTAGGACCTCCCGTGACGACACTGCACGCGCAAATGTATTTTGCACTACCACGGAGTAAAAATATTCGCACAAATGGCTCGTTTCTGTCTCTTTCTCTCTTGCGCGAGCAGGGGCGCGCAAACATATTCATTCGATGTTTCCCTTGGTCTCCTCTCCGCAATCCTTCTCAGGAATCTGCTCTCGCGCCTCCGAACGGAGAGGCATCGACAGCTCGCTAGACCCTATTCTATGTATAGATTTGTGGTAGTCGTGCATTCCCACGCGACAGCGAAAGCATCTTCATGTTTTATGCACGCGCGATGACAATTTTATGAGCCAAAGAGGGACAGATTGCAGCAGCCATTCAATACCGGGGAGATTTTTTCTCTTTTTCGTCCGAGGTACTTTCGGTATTGTCGGGATGGAAGTGAAGGGGGTTTTTGGCGATGATGGAATGAAGATGTTGGGAATCATTTATTGTTGGGGTTTTTTCGCGATTTTGGTCGATTTGGGTTGGGTTGAGGTTGTTGTTTGTGGTGGGAAGAGACTGATTAGTATAAAATGTTATGATGTTTTCGATTTTCCATTCAATTGCAAAAAATTAAATGGTAAATCGGAAACATCGTAAAATTTATCATAAACCCCATTGGCCATCCATTTCATCGATCGATTTGTGTAGGTCATTTTTGGTACGAATTTTGGAAATATCTTTGAATTTCTCGTAATTATGACAACATTATTAGTGCATATGGATATACTTTGTATCGGATAATTCTATAAAATTGCATTAATTTGACTTTGTAGATTTCGCGGATTTTGGTGGATTCTGAAGGATTGTTAATCATGATTTGCGAAATATTTCTGAGAATAATTCTCCGAATTATTTACGAAAAATCTGGAAATGTTTATGTATAATTTGCAAAGAAAAAGACCGAAATATGCGCGATAAATATTAAATGATGATGATATTCATTGGATTCTTCTATACTTTTACTCTGAATTGTGAGTGAATTCAATGGATTAATTTCGAAGTCTTATTAAAGCGTCCTGATAAAGCATTTTGATGTTCTGAGATGGTGACGTTTTCAGGAAATGTAAAAATTTCCGAAGTTTTGCACGAAGAATTACGACACGTGAAAAATTTGAAACTTCGGAAATTTTGAAATCTCTAGAATTATTAAGTTCTTCAGTATTCTGGAGTTTTTTGAATTCCGAAAATATTAAAGGTTCTGGAACTTCCGAATTTTTGAGAATTTCGAAGTCTTATAGCTTCAGAGCTTCGAAAATTTTGGATGCGTCGAAACTTCGGAGATATTGGAAATTTTCTAACTCTAGAGATTTTGGAATTTTCGAGTGTAGGGAATTTGGAATAATTCCCAAGTTTTCGAAAATTACAGAAAGTCGTTATATTTTGATATCGTAAAGTTTTGGAATTTCGAAAGTTTCGAAAGTTTCGAGTCATTCCAAAGTCGAAAAAAGCTGAAGTTATGAAGTTTTCATCCAAATTTTTATGAATGTTTAAGTTTTTGTGCTTCTTGAAGCATTTTGTATTAATATCATCTATTTCTAAGTATTTTTGAAGCTCTCAAGAAATGTAAAGATTTGGGGAGTTTTGCATAAAGAATTATGAAATTCCAAAATTTCGAAAATAAAAAATTTCAAACAATTCCCAAGTTTTATTGTTTTGAAGCTTCGAAAATTTTGGATGTATCGAATTTTTAGAAATATTTTTAATTTAGCAGACCAATAGATTTTAGAATATTTAAGTTCGGAGAATTTGGAATAATCTTCGAGTTTTTTAGAATTTCGAAAAATCGTAAAATTGTAAGCTCGTAAAGTTTCTGAATTTCCAATGTTTTAAAAGATTGACGAGTTTTGAATCATTATAAAGTTCAGTCTCAACTAACAAACTTCGAGACTTCAACTAAAGTTGAAGTCTCGAAGTTTTTTATGATAATTTCGTCCAAAAAAGTGGAAAATATTCACGAAAATGCATATTTAAGTAAAATATTGATGATAAAAATCAATCATTCCGAAACAAAAGCCTTGATATTCATTCAAATATTTTTCACTCGAAAAAATATTCAGGACTGCAATTTGTTAGACCTCCGCAATTCTTGAATATACCCACAACAAACACAAAAATTCCATCCAACTTTTATTATATCAACCAATTCAACCGGAACATGCGAAATCGGAAATTACACTAGAAACTAACGGCCAATAAATCGAATGACAGGCTATTGAACAATGAGATTATTAAGCGCCCTCGTCACGTCGGCTACTAATCGCGCGGCTTCTGTGGAGATGCGCGAGCTGTAGGAGATCAAAGGACATTGCCTAATTGCCGAGCTGTAGGAGTTCAGAATCGACTGGTATATCGCGTTAACTCTTTCGACCCTGTCGTTGCTCAATACGGCCTGCTGAATGGCGATTTGGAGTCCGGTCGAAACGTCCACGCCGGTGTTGAGGGCTTGCGCGAGGTTCGCCCTGGCGCGGTTCAGGCACCATCCCAGCCCTAGGTGGAAGAAGTGTCCTTGACCTAAAGGTGGCAGGGGCGGTATCAGCGGCACTTGAGCAACCGTCGCGTTTGTCAAATTTGCATATCGTGAAAGAATGGCAGTTACGTTTGGCAGCGGGATGAAGACCGTCATGTCGGGGTAATATTGGTTGTAATAGGGGTTGTAGAAGAAGCGCTCCATGGCTGGGTTGTAGGCTTCTCTGGGAGCGGAGGTGAGCCTTTCGGCGCGTTCATTGGATTTCGATTTTTCGGGGGCATCCCATAAGAGTGGCGCGGTGAGCAATGGGATTTTTGGGAGACCGATTTTTGCGTTTACGTCCAGCTAGAATGATGTCAATTTTAACAGTGAGGGAGGTTTTTTTGGAAGGGGTTGAAGTTCATAGTGTGGAGTAGGTACTTGAAATTAGACATAAGTAGATAATGAAGGTTTTAGACTTTGATTTTGCTGATTACTAATTTGTATTGAATTCTGAGAATATACAAGGACTGATTACTAGATTCTACCCTGAAAAAAATGTTTGTCAGTTCCGTTACGTCCTACTGAATTTTCAGTTGAATTGGTTATGATTGAAATTCTCAGTCCGGCTGATGGATATTTCAGTTGCTCCTACTGAACGAAAAAGTTGGAGCCGATGGATAACTATTTTATTAATTGCCTCTATTATACGTTTCTATTAGAATAAGTGTCAGTTCCAGTCAACACAATTTTCAGTGATAACACCCTCTCAACTAGGTTTTTCAGTTGAGCCGGTTCCAACTCAGATTTTCGATTAGACTGATTGAATTTTTCAGTGGTAACGTGTTGTCAACGGAACTTTTCAGACGGAACTAATGAAAATTTCCGTTGCTTCAACTTTTATCGTTTTCTAACTGAAAAAATGAAGTTGCACTGACTGACACGATTTCTCTTAGTGTAGCTCTAATTTTTTTGAGTTCTGAAAAGTTCTGATCAACGATAAATGATTTTACAGAAATTTTTTATGTTATTTATGGCTAAATGATGATAGCGTTTTGGAAAGGGTTTGGAGTAATGTAAAGAAAAGAACAGACAAGTTGGAAAATTGAGGTGGAAAATATCGGAAAAATTTTCGAATTGGTAATAGAATGTCTTGATTGTTCATGCAACTCCTTTCAATTTTTTCGGGAATTTAAACACTTGCAGAAATGTTTGAAAATCCATAAATTTATGAATACTGATATTCTGTGGTTCGTCAAATTTTGGACAGTTCCAAAAGAATTTTCGAAAAAGTCAGACAAATCTTGCAAATTGTGAACAAATGTACAAGGTTAGGAAAAATTCTCGAAAATTTCAAACAAATAGCTGACTTTCCCTCAAAATAACGAATAATATTTGAAATTTCAGTTGAGCCTCGATAATTTCTCATATTCTCCATGATTTATCACACATTTCCTCTGACTCTCGAAAATATTGAAAAGTTTGCAAGGATTTTTCCAATGACCTTTTTTTTAATTTACGAAATCGAACTTTCGAACACGAAAATTGATCGATTTATAGAAAATTCACAAAATTGGAAATAATCTATCAAATGTTACGTCAATTGTTAAAAATCCCAAGAAATCTTCCAAAATACCTTAAAACTATAGTAAAATGCGAGTTGAAACGCTTGAAAAGTTTCGGAATTAATTTTTCTCAAAATTCAATCTCGAATTTTCGAACACGGAAATTCTTCGATTTATAAAAAATTCACGAAATTGGAAATAATCCGTCAAATGTTACGAAAATTGTTTTAAATCCCAAGGAATCCCTAAAAAATACCTTACAACTATTTTCAAAGGTCCAAAAAGTTCTGAAATTGATTTTTCCAAAATTTACGAACTCGAAGTCTCGAACACGAAAATTCTTCGGATTTATAAAAAATTTACAAAAATGGTAATGATCTGTCAAATGTACCAAAAATTTTTGAAAATCTCAAGAAATCCCCCAGAATACCTCACAACTATTGTAAAATGTTTAAGAAGTTCTCAAAATAATTTTTTTTCAAAATTCATGAACTTAAATACTAGAACACTATAATTCTTCGATCCATGAAAAATTCATGAAATTGGCCATAATCTGTGAAATATTCCGAAAATTACTAAAAACCTCCAAAAATCTCCAAAAACACCTCAAAACTTCTAAAGAAACACAGTTTTTGTCATTTATCGTCCAAAAATGAAATAATTTAAATTCAACTTACACCCTCCTTGTCCAGACCCACGAGTGCACCGATAGACAAAGCCGAGGCCGAAGCCACGACGGCCAAAAAGCACACTAGTTTTATCGCAACCATTATTTGTCTGACTACCTCTCGGAACGCGCTTTCCCGAGACGATCAGCACCACGTTTATATCGAGTTACTCCAATTACGTCACTACCAAGTGCGCAAATTAAAAACCGAAGACATCTGTGTCGCAAGATAGATCCATTCTTCTGAATTCACGTTAATTTTTCTCTTTATTACCGTCTTCTATTGCCTGGGCTTTGTTCGGCAATTTGACGCGTGTTTCGAAAATAAAGTAATTGATGAATACAAAAAACGTGTACAAGGTTATTTGATAGCAGAATTGATAGACTGTCGACCATTTTGAGTGATGCTACAATCGATTGTGAAGATAGAAACATTGTTTGAAGCCTCAATTTTCTAATTGTCTCAGCATTTTTATTGAATTTTGAATTCATTACAGCTTCTCGAGAATTTTTATGGGTGACATTTTTTTTATCACCGTGGAATAGTTAGCGTTTTTGGTATTGTTTCAAATTTTTTTGAATTGTTCGAAATTCAAGAGATTTTCTGTCAGTTTATAGAAGTTAAAAAAGTTTGGGAATTTTGTAAAGTTAGAAAAAGTAATTTAAATTTCAATGTGTTTGAGAAACAACCTGCAATTTTTTAAAATTTGTGATTGATTTTCGTACTTTTCAAACATTCATACAATGTTTGATGATTTGAATTGAATGAATATATAAAACTTTTACAAACCATACACATGCTGATGATTATAATTTTTTGAAATTTTACGAATTTCTATTCCATTCAAATAAATTTTTTGGTACATGTAGAAAATTTTTGAAAATTTCGGAAGTTTATGAGACGTATGATAAATATCACGAACAATATTGATTTGAATTGAAAATGTCTGACAATTTCTAGAATCTTACGAAATATGGTCAATATTTCACAGACAT
This sequence comes from Platygaster equestris, assembly GCA_030522785.1. NCBI lineage: Eukaryota > Metazoa > Arthropoda > Insecta > Hymenoptera > Platygastridae > Platygaster > Platygaster equestris. The sequence goes on from JAPYZK010000533.1 coordinate 20,010, forward strand.
GTTAAGTTTTTTGTTTACTTTCACATTTGGTATGAAAATGTTAAGAATTCCAATTTATGCGGAGAAGTATCGTAAAAGAACATTTGCAAATTCCAAAATTACAAAGGTTAATGGTCTCAATTTTTCATCTAGTCAATTCAGACACTCCAAATTTCGTAATTTTATTTCCACCACAAAAAATTATCAATTAATCATTTTTACACCCCAAAATTTGGAATAATAATAAAAATGAAAGTTCCTAAATATTAAAAATGAAAAATCTCTGAATTCCCAGACTTTCATTTAGATTCCGAAATTCTAAAATAAAAATCAAATCACACTCGAAGGCGAAAAAATTACAAAATTCGATGTTCCAATCATCAATGCTCAAAAATTTCAATATCCAAAAACTCGTAATTTCCAAATTCGAAAAAAAAATCATGTTTCTCCAGAATTCAAGTGTCTCAATTTTTGACCCTCTATCCGAAAATTGACAAATCCACATATTCAGAAATCGCAACAATCTAAGGAGTCCATAAGTTACTCAATCAAATTTTGGACCATTTTTAACCCATTTCCTCCCCCTAGAATCTTTTTTAGCATTTTTACCATACCTTCAACCCTTCAATACCTTACGATTAACCCTCCCCCTTCAAATCTAGGGCAATAACGTAATTTATAGACCATCCTTGATACAATTCAAATTCATCCCATCCCAACTCGATATTCCCCGTTCAGCAGGAAACTTTCGAATATCGCGAACGACGTATTAATCCCGATGTATTCGCTCGACGAGCCGAGCCGATTTCGAAATTATGTCTTATTAAAGTTCTGCATTAGCTCCGGTAGTCAGTCCGCTACGCAGAGGCGCCCTATAGATGATGTAGTAGCGCAGTTAGGGTTCGCGGGAAAGCGAGCTGATTCAGCTACCCTCGCTCGGGCGAAACGCCCCAGCTTCTGATACGTTAAGGACCGGCAATAAATTTCATCCGCCGTTGAATTTCGCACCGCGTTAACTGGAAAACATTTTTGTTGTCTCGACGAAACTTTGATCGAACGAGCGTGTTTTCGATCGATCGCGGAAATCGAGTTTGCAGCGCAGTTGTATTACATTCAATTAACGTTAATGATATCGATGGGGCTTAAGCGGGGATAATTTGGAGCCAGCGCCGGTTGAAAAACGCGCATCAAAAGGTAGAGGACTGGAGGATCCGGAGGGTGGACTGTGGTACAAGTGACAGAGCTCCGTTGTCGCGTATAACGAAGTGGATTAGTCAGTGTGACAGAGGGGTAATTCCCTCTGCAAATGACGTCGATCGTATAACGAACACCCGACCGGAACGCGCTCACTTTGTACGTTTCAATCCGCGGCGGAAGATTATTCCTCCGAATTTTACGTTTCACGTGGGTTTTTTTCTGCTGTGTTGTATTGTTCGAGGAGAGGGTACAGAATTTTTTTTGTTTCGAGAGAATAGGGAGGGAATGAACAGTGCTTGGAGAACAATCGTTTGGGTCAGTTTTTTTGAAAATTTCGGGATCTACGTAATCATTGAAAATTTTTTGAATTCCTTATAAGATTGTTGATCTTCATGAGGCGACTTCATAAAATCTTTATAAGGCAAAAAAGATATTTGAAATTTGAAAAAAAAAATCTAAAAAAATGCAGGCAATCTTTTTTCTAAACTTAGGAAGTTGCCTATTCAAGCTCGAAACTCTTTATAGAGTTATTCTTATCAGATCAGCATATAATTTTTTTCAGTTTAGAAACATAGAAAAAATTCAAAAAAAAAGAGTTGCTAGGGTTTTTTAATCGTTCCCATATCAACATAAAATCTGCGGATGCCCTTTTCTCGACTCATTCACTCACACCACCGTAGCTAAATGCAAATTTTATACTTCTATAAAACTGCAATAAATTCACCGGGTAAAGGCAGTTTTGGCAAGATTCGCAACATCCAAACACGTGTCAAGACATTTGTCGAAGTTGCTACTTCGACAACAGGACCACCAGAAATTATTATATTCGTGATTTAAGAGGCTTTTGTAGAAGGCCTCCCAGTTTCGATACCGTGCTCCGCTTTATCTTGAAAGTGCAGAAATCGTCTGAGCTTGAATTACTGCCTGTTTCAATAGATTTTCTCACAATCACTTTAAAGAAATCTGCCTGGGCGTAACGTTGATTGCTTCATTTTTACAAGACTCTTCCGAGTGCTTAAAAAGTAATTACGATGTTAAAATGAGCGAAACATAGGTTGAAAAATTCATCATCAAGATTAAACACGAAGTACAGAATTCATGTCGGAAATTCGTGAAATATTCTCATGTATATTCTAAATGAAGAATGATAATCGACTGTTTATTGAGAGCTTTTTTGGAAAGTGTACTTGACTTCCCAAAAAATAAGATAAAGCACGAAGTCTCATAGAAGAAAGGAATTCCAGAGACCAGAATGAAAAATGTATATTCATGCCCACCGTTTCTAGTAATGTGTGCTTTCGACATACAATTACCAAGGCGTGAAATACTACTGTGGAGATTATTCACCCCTTCCGATAAGTTGTGGTTGTGACTTGCGAAGTTTCCAAACATTTCATAAAAAGGGGAAATACATTAATGACAGTCAATACAGTCATCGATCATGTCAGTTTGTAAACAGGGACGACGTCATTGCAGTAGTTCTGGAAGTTCCTTGTTTCCTGGCGTAATGCCGTTCTCGTGTTCCTCTTCCACCTCGATGGAGGGTGTATTGTGGTCTCCGATATCCCATTACACAGCCAATGTTTGGTGCCAAGCGTTCAGGAAAAGAAGATCCTCCCGCTGCACTTCTCTTTTATCGTTGCAATGCGATTTAGATCTCTTCCGTATTTTATCAGTATCAAATATTGATAGATGAATAGTAAAATTTATCTTGCAATATTATAAAAAAACATGTCGCCACCCCACCATTTAGTTTCCCATCATTTTCCATCAATGCCCATCAATTGCTATCAATTTCCATCAATGCCTATCGATGCCCATAGATTCCTGTCAATTCCCATCGATTCCCATAGATTACTATCGATTCCCATCAATTTCTATCGACGCCTATCAATTTTCAACGATTCCCATTAATTCCCATAGATTTCCATCAATTTCCATCGATTCCCATCATTTCCTATCAATTCTCATAAATTCCCATGAAGTCTCTTCAAATTCCTTCGATTCCCATTGATTTCTATCGATACCCATCAGTTCCCATCGATTCCTATTAATTGATATCGATTCCCATGAGTTCTCATGAATTTTTATCAATTCCCATCGATTCCCATAGATTCCTATCGATTCCCATCAGTTTCCATCGATTTCTGTCAACACCTATCAATTTTCAACGATTCCCTTTGATTCTCATATATTTCCATCAATTTACATCGATTCATATCTATTCCCATCATTTCCGATCAATTCCCATTCATTCCCATCGAGTCTCTCCAAATCCCATCGATTCCCATCAATTTCTATCGATACCCATCAGTTCCCATCAATTTCTATTAATTTATATCGATTCCGATCAATTCCCAACGAATCCTCTCAAATCCTATCGAATCCTATGAATTTCTATCGATTCCCATCAAGTTATATCGATTCTCATCTATTCCCATCATTTCTTATCAATTCCCATTAATTCCCATCGAGTCTCTCCGAATCCCGTCAATTCCTATCAATTTCTATCGATACCCATCATTTCCCATCGATTCCTATTCATTTATATCGAATCCCCTCAAATCCCATAGAATCCCATGAATTTCTATCGATTCCCATCAAGTTCTATCGATTCTCATCTATTCCCATCATTTCTTATCAATTCCCATTAATTCCCATCGAGTCTCTCCGAATCCCATCGATTCCTATCAATTTCTATCGATACCCATCAGTTCCCATCGATTCCTATTCATTTATATCGATTCCGATCAATACCCATCGAATCCCCTCAAATCCCATAGAATCCCATGAATTTCTATCGATTTCCATCAATTTCTATCGATTCTTATCTATTTCCATCATTTCCTATCAATTCCCATTAATTGCCATCGAGTCTCTCCAAATCACATCGATTTATATCAATTTCTATCCATACCAATCAGTTCCCATCGATTCCTATTCATTTATATCGATTCCGATCAATACCCATCGAATCCCCTCAAATCCCATTGAATCCCATGAATTTCTATCGATTTCTATCAATTTCCATCGACTCCCATCTATTTCCATCAATCCCTATTGTTTTGCATAAATTCTTATCTATTTCCATAAACTCCCATTCATTCCCATCGATTCCCACTAATATCTACAGTCTTCTATCAATCTCTCCCGACGATTTTCATTGATGTTCGATAATTTCCAATGCCTTTCGTTAATTTCCATCGATTGCCAATAGTTATACTACACATTTCGCAAGGATAAAACGTTTCTACAAACGTCCATAGGGATTTATTAGTCAAAATTACTCAGTTATTCTAGTTAGTTCATAAATTGTGTTTTTCTTAACTTGAAAGCACGTCGATTCGAAATTCGTCTTCGGCTCTTACCAAAATTCATCGAAAGCGAAAACAGCTTCTTCTCATCGTCTACATTTGGTTCGTTGTATTCGGATAACGAATGGCTCGGTAAATAGCTCTTGCAGCGAGGCAGGTGCGTTCATGCGAATTGGCTGAATTCCAAGCAGCTCTTCACTGTCTGAGAAATAGTTGAGAGTTAACGGCGATAGGTACAGGCAGGCTCATCTTGAAATCCTGCAAAGTCTATGGATCCTCATAGGAAGAAAGGCGCCGCGGTGTAGTTCTGGAAACTATGAGAGCAACGGAAGCGCGAGAGAGGAAAAGAAAGGATGTAAAATGAGGTACGAAATTCCTGCGGCCCTTTATTCCGACACACGCGTATTTATGAATCCGTGCGCGAATTCTTGCCCGTTTACAGCCGAGTTTTCTCCCCTTATCGATGGAATATTAAATTCATGTTATTCATCGTCTGGGATTTTGATGCTTCCTTGTTGAAAACGGGGAGTGATTGGTTGTATGCAAAATACGAGATGGAAATTTTGTCTACTTTCGCAAAAAATACTCCCGAAACTTGAGAAATTCACGTGCGAAGGAGATGAAGAGAAAAAAGTGGAATGAAGAGGTTTGAGAATTAAGAGGAAAAAACAAAAGAAGCTTCGAGAATGGAGAGGGAAAAAATGGAACGCAATGGTGGCGAGTTCAAAACCATGTTCATCCCGATGATTTCGGCTCTTTAATTCTGCATCAAGGTAATGGATTCGTTCGCAATCCCATCACGAATATCAGAGCTTACCTAGCAGACGAGCGGACAGACCTGAAGAAAGATATGAAGCGGGGCTTAAAATAAGCAGAAAGTTGGATCCCCCAGACGAAAGTATCATAATTATGCTAACAGCTTCAGCGCTCTGCTGGCTCTGGCGTGGTTGGAAACTGGACTCGTTCGGGGTTTGCTGATCAAACCAACTTTTCTTCCCACTTATTAATATTACCTGCCAAGTATCGCGCCGTTCTTCTCCTTTGTGCTCGGGACCGTTCGTCCAGGTCCCGACTCCTGCGAACGTTTCTTTCTTTGAGGCTCGAGTGGTACGAGTCAAGGTACGTCGAGGCGTACTCGAGCGGGGAAATTTTTCCAAGGCGATGTAGCGAAAGTCGGACTGATTCTTGATTGATCGTTTTTTTTGCGTATGCAGTTTTTGAATTGAAGGAAGTTTCAAAGTATAATAATTATATGTAACTCAGAATATAACTCAACAATTTAAGAGTAGACCTAAAATATTAATTTCGAAATATTAAAGTACAAATTTGAACAATAAGCGATGAAAAAAAATTTGTAAACTAGATCATCTCAAGAAGTTTTAAATTCCAATCCAAAGATGTAAAATTCGCAAAACCACGTCCCCAATTCAATATTCTACTACTCAACCCATAAATTATGCAAAATAAAATTCTCACTGAAAGTCCTGACAAAAGTACGTCTAACCCAACTTCGTTTGAAACCGAGAGTCGCGAGAGTTCCATTGGATGCCTTCCGAGAGTTCCGAGTCAATGGAAAAAGTATTCCGGGCGCTGTATTTCAGCCCTATCCGCAATCAATCGGCGCGGATCAGTTTGAAAAGGTTCCAGGTGAGGGAAAAGAAATTGCCGGAGTCGTAAATATAGGCAACGATGCGCGGGGCGCGGTTTTATCGAGGCTCCTTCTCGCGAAAGGGTAATATTTCCATGACACCATTACACTTACCCAGAATGGGCCAGTTAACGCAGTGCGGCTTGGTTCCCGACCAATATCGTTTTCTGGCATCGACGTGTATACGCGAATATACATCGCGCGCACTGCCGGCAACGGATTTGGATAAAATGGGGGAGGGCGTCAAACTTCTCTGCCAGGGTTGTAAAAATTCAATTAACCCCGAGCTTCTAATGAATTCCGCATTTTTATGGAACGATAAGCGGAAACGAACTTTGTAGACGTGCTTTTTTTCGCGTTTTCATTGGATCCGGAACGAATTTTCCGTTGTTTTTAATGCGCGAATTAATTGTACGGTTTCGAGGATGCGTTTAAAATATGGTAATGGGGGGTGGATTGCGTTTTCGCTGAATAAACTTATTGATTACTCGGTCGCCTCGTAGGTGCCGAGGATTCACGGCTGACTGGCGGGACCGGCTACCTAATTTCACACTCCATGATTACATAGGCAAAGACGGGAACATTTATATCCCTAAATAAATAGAGCTTTGGGACGTTTGATCGAGGCGATTTTTTTTTCTTGGTGGAAGCCGGTCGTGCGTTTCAGAGCTTTCGTCGAATATTGAGGCGATGTGAAAGTTCGGAATTTGGAATTGGGAATCCTGAATTATTCCCAATATCAGAAAATTTTACGAATTTTTTTTTCGTAAGTTTTCGATAAATTTCTGAGGGTTATGAACTCCAAAATTTTAGTCCTTCCAAAACTCGAGATAGTTCAGATTATTTTAGAACTTTTTTTAAAGATCATACATTGGAGGAATTTGATGCAGATTGGGGGGAAAATTTTGACATTTCGATTTATATTTAAATCATCTCTCCAGTACGAGCATAAATCTATTTATTCCAACTTTGGTACGTTGGAGATGAAACGATCGCTTCCATTAACATCACACAATTGATAGATATTCCAAGTTCGGCGAATGAATGCTTGTAATTACGAACTGGAAACAGGGGTATTGGTCGAAGCTAGTTGCAAGAAGGGATAGTGACAAGGAACAGTCGACAGGGACGTAGCGAAGGTTGAAAATTACAGGCTTAACGGTCAATTGATCATTCAACTTTGCGTTGACGACGCCGCAGCCAAGTCCACTCTAGCGCAAAACGACCACGTGCATGCATGAAATGTCAAAAAGCGAAGGCTTTCGCACTGTCATTTCTCCGGTACCCAAAATTGTAACTCTCGTAACCAAAAAATTTAATTCCAAAAAACTTATTCAACTCTGATTGTGAAATTCGACGACTATGAAATTCTTATATTTTCAACTATTCTATTTCTGTATCAAAGAAATATATAAATTCGAGACTTTACGGTCCCTAAAAATTTTTTTTGCCCAATTTTCAACGTTCGAAACTTTAAGTTTCTACTGAGAGAGTCAACGAATTTAATCTGTTAATTTGAAATTTTTCATGCACATAGTACGTTGCTCGCGGTTATCGTATTTTAGAACGACATCTGGACCAGCGATATGTTAGCGTGTCAAAAATCGCACACGCCCGCGAACATAATTGATGGACTCGTGTGTAATTAATAGAGGCTGTGGTGCCGGGTCTCGCGTAAACGTGGGATATTGTAGTGGGTCCAACGTAATGCGCTACATAGACCGATTTAAAACTGGCAACGAGAACGCGCAGTAGGCATCGGACTAATTGATACGGCCCCATTAATTATTACGTCATTTCCGGCGAGGAGTGTTGTGGCACGAGCACACGTGCTCCTGACAAGTGCACGTAACCTGTATCCAAAAGCTGTGTTGGTGAGCCTGAATTTTCCTGTGCTTTATTGCCCTTTACTCGAATATTCCTTAATTTTTCGTTAGGTGACCCTTCGAGTTGAACTCGTAATTACTCGTTCCATTAAAAGGTTTTTCGAGAACATGTTTCGATGTTGGAGAATATTATGATTTGGGGGGTGGGGGGGGGGGGGTTGAATGAATAAATTGTTCCATTTTGAAACTAAGATAATGCACAATTGACGTATGTTGACAATAATATAATGAATTTTTGACTTTTCAATAAGCATTTGCCAACTGAACATTCGTTACTGAACAATTTTGTCGCAGTCGCTTTAATTCGAATCCGAGACATTTCTTGAAGCGTCAGGAACATTTCTCACAATTACGACGTAAATTACTCATCGCGTCTCAATACTTTGGGACTTTAAACGCAGCGTGAATTTTCATTGTTTTCGATTGTCCCCGGAGATTAATTTTCCGAAACTTCTCTTACAACGGGGCACTGATAATTATAGCCAGAAAAAAAGAGGAATCGCATCCCCGATGAACAACAAAGCTCGTCTAGAACATTTGGAGTGAAAATGACGAAAAGTTCGGTATATAGGACTGCAGCAACCTCCCCTTATTCTATTGTTTCCAACGGAGTCAAAGAGAATACTATGGGAATAATGATGTCGGTATCGTTAATTAAACTTGAGCTTTTACTTTCGATTTCTACTGAACGATCGGACAAAGACTTGGACGTTTTTCAGGGAAGTAATTACAATCACCACAGTTGCATTAGCAAATTTTTTCGTCGTTTTCGTGAAGGTTCTTTCTCTTCATTCGTTTTTCTTGGAGCTCTCTTTTTGTTTCTTGTTCACAATAGGGGTTTACGGATTCGCTAATTAATTGCGACACTGATCACAGGGTATGAAAGTAACTATTTTATCCTGAATGGTAAAATTTCGAACTTCGATAGTTCAAAATTTTGTTCGTTTCTATCAGATAACAAATCAGTACTCAAAGGGAGGATTGTCAATATTTCGAAAAAATGATTCTACAAGAATATAATCAATTTTCAATTCTTGAATCGTCTATAATTTGAAAAAAATTGGTTCCATCGGAATCGAGTACAAAACTTGCCTAGCGATACCCAAAAACACGTCAAGTTAGTTGATTTACGTCAAGTGAGTGTTTACAGTACCCCCCCCCCCCCCCCCCCCCCCCGCCCCCCCAGCCCCCCCCCCCGTGCAAGGTTTCTAAATAGTTTCAATCAATCATGGCCCGCTTGTCTCGCATTTGAGAAGGTTATTCGAAAGCCGGGGCGAGGACGATGATACGAGTGAATGAAGTCTGAGAAAGTCGAAGGCAGGTTAATAAACCCTATCACGCATACCAAGTTTCCCGGGAGCGGGAAATATAGCCGCGTCCTTGGTAATCAGGGCTGCAGCCGATGACGCGTCTCGGCACGGAAGCCGGGAGAACTCTTTGACAGGGCTGCTTGATTGGTCGATCTAATTATCGCGGGATTACTGGGTAGTTTCAACATTTTGCCTTGCAAATCGTTCCGGCATGACAGGATAAACTATTCAACGCACCGTGTTCCCTAATTCGAAACCATTGAGAAACTTCGCGCCGGTATTGATTTCGAAAAAGGGACCTTACCCCCAGGGCGGGCAAAACGGGTCAAACTCAGGTGGTTGGCCTTCTGTCTCATACTTGAGAAAAGTTTTTGATATTTTTGGTTGCACCGTTCACACTCACGATAATTCGATAAATTCTCTCAGGTCAAAGTAACAACAGTACTCGAATTTTCCCATTCCCAAAAACGTTTCTCAACCCTTCAAAATTGGACAACGGACCTACCATCAGACCAGCTACCCCCCACCCTTCGCCAGAAATGTTTCGCCCAAATCTAATCGGCTTAGAACCCCTCTACTTCTCCGGAAACTCCGATTTTGCGAGAATGTCCCGGCGAACAATTACCGGGCGATTATGACGGAATATGGTTGACGATTATTACAACACAATGTCTAGGGGTGCAATCCTCTTAGGACAAGTGCCTGCCAATCGGCGAGGAGAATTGACCACAACCCTGACACTCCGCCGGCTAATCTGAGCCCTTCCATAATGTCCCCACGTGCAGAGAGTCGACTCGAAACTGTCGCAGCCACTCCAGAGTGCGGAGCACGTCTTGACCGCGTCCCATCTTCTCGTTCGTTCCGAAGCTTTCTCGTCTCTTTCCTACCCTCCCGAACGCAGAAATATATGTACGTGAATAAGCTTGATTGTCCGTATTGTCAGGCCGAAGCTAACCTGGTCATCCCCGGTTTATCGGCGTCGGGGAATTCGCGAAGGATTTCTTCGTGAATACGTCGAGCTATTTCCGCTCGTCGACATGGAAAATAGATGCGGATGTACAAATAGGTCAAGCGAGAAAATTAGGGAGAAGGAGGTATGAATCGTGTTCGTGGGGGGTGATGATGGTTTTGGGATGTGTGAGAATTTGGAGTTTTTTGTTAGGAGGGTGAAGAATTCGGGCCAGTGTTGAGTAGAAATGAATTTTGCGTAGTATTTGGATTTTTTGGGTAGTTTTCTTGGAGCTGGATAACCAGTGGTGGAAACTTTACTGGTGTAGTTGCAGGGGAACTTGATGGTTTGGAAAAAAGTCTCGCATACGTTTTTTTATTTTTTCTGGCGATGATTTTGACTCCACGTGCATTTTTTTTAACTCTTCCAACTTTTGTACACTTGGGTTCATGAGTGGAATTTTTACCCGTTTATTGTTCGGTTTTCGTGCTTTGAGTTGTTCATTTGTGCGTATTTCGACTAGAATTGTCAACTTGCATGATGGAACAAGGTATTATGAGAACAGCTTCCAATTATCTGCGACACTATTCCTCCATTCATCTCTCTTCTGGGTAAATCATTCGTCTGTCCGGCATCCGTCGTCCATAAACTACTCCGCCAACTCCGCTTCATAAAAGACATTCAAAATTACAAGTTACTACATGACTCTGTGGTTGATAATTTCGCAATTACGTCTCTTTGTCGGAGACGTTAATTGGAAAGTTGACAAATCGTCTTACAGTGGATTGTCTGTAAGCTTAAATTTCCAATTGTGCGCTTTTTCCTGTTCTAAGAAAATCAGAAGAGTATCCATCATTTTACGTAATTTTTAATTTTAGTAACAATTCAATAAAAAATGCAGACGTGTCCAGGGAAAATCGTAATATTTTTTTTGATAAGAATATTTGAATTAATATTTTGGCATTTGATGTTTGGGAAAAGTTGTGTATTCATAATCAATATTCCACCGATTTTATGCGTTTAAAACCGTCAAATCTTAAATTTCACAATTTTTGAAATTGCAAAATCTTGAAACATGAGAATGTTTCACGATACTTTGAAACTTTGGAATTTCATGAAAATTTTCTTCAAAACTTCAGAACTCCAGATTTTCTGAACTTTGGAATCATTTGAAACTTCCGGAACTTGGAACATTTCAAAACTTTACATGCTCAAAATTTAACATTTTTTCAAAAGTTAACAATACTTGATAATTATTTGTAATTTTTCTAAGTTGAAAATTCCAAAATCTCAGAACTGTAGAGTTTCCAATATTTCCAAAGCTTTGATCCATCGAAAATTTTCGAAGCTTCGGAGCTATTAAATTTCGAAATTCTTCGAAATTGGTGAAAACTCGGAAATTTTAGAACATTAAAAATTCCCGGAATGTTATAAACTTTAGAATGTTTTAAAACTCAAAAATTCCAGTACTTTCGAATTTGCCGAAGATTCAAAATGCTTCAAATGCTATAATACTTTATGCAAAATGTTGAAAACTCACATTTCTCGAAAACTTCAAAAATTCTCATAAATTAAACATTTCAGAACATCAAATTTCAAAACTGTGAAATTTATCAACCAAATTCACTAAGAATTCACTCTAAAAGTATAAGATCAAATAAATATAATTAACACTCAATATCTATCGCAGATATCCTGGTCTTCTTTTGTGTATGACAAATAAGTATTTTCCAATTTTCCAAAAATATTCCAAGTTGCCCTAATGATATCCAACTTTCCAATCTAGCATAAAAATTAAGTTCCACATAAAAATCAGAATCCAAATTTCAAAATCGATACATTCCCAAACCTCCACAATATCAATAGATCCTCCAAAAACTCAAAAAACCCGCTCGTTTACAAAAAATATCGCAAAAACTTGTCTCAAAAATCTCCCCCACAAAAATTCCTGCCTCCCCCCTGGCCCAATTTCCAACCTCCACAAAACCCCAATTCAAATGAGAATTAAAAACCCCCAAAAAAAAAAATCCGATCGTTTTTGGCAATCGCGATGATGAGTCAGGCGACAACGGGCTGAATGTAAAGGGACGAGTTTTCAGCTTCCCAAACGACGTTAGATTTCGTCTGCGCGTGACGCTGAGCTGGTGACTGGGGATGTTTCTGGTCCTCGTTAGCGCTCGTCGCGCACCCCCTGCCACCCTCCCACATCATACTCTGATCACCGCTCATCCTCTCTTCCCGTGCCACTACCGCCCGGCGACACACTCGCACTTTAATCTTTCGTACTTGGCACTGAACAATCGCCCCGTAATTCTTCCCAATCACCGATTGTCAAAGCTAAAACTATTGTGTCGTCAAAGCGGGGCCGGAAAAGGTATTCACCCGGCGACGCTTCTTCCTCTCTGTTACAGTGGGATTCCTCCTTCTCGCCCGCTAGACACATCGTCGGCCAGTTTAAGAATGAGCGGGCTCTAAGTGCGGTCAATCGAGCGGCAAAGTCTTTCCCATTGTGTTTCCGAAAGGCGCTGAAAGACACGTTCATCAAATTTCTGAAAATTGGTGGTTAAATCGACCTTTCTCGGTCACTTTTTGGTTCTGCGGAGATGACTGATGTAGAAAAATGAAAATCTTTCCCAATGGAACTCTTGCGAATTCCGCTCCGGATGAAATCAGATCCTTTTTATGATCAAGCCGTAAGGCATCGCGATTTGCCGAGGGAAAAATTTCCTCGTCGCGAAAATATACGAGGGTGACGGTGAAAAGCGGGTACGCGAGTAGGCAGATTTCCTTTTCCAATAATCTATGAGCACATCCTCAAAGTATCAGAGAGAATAAGGGCTCCGAAGTGGATATAAGGGTATGAAGGTGAGGGGGTGAGGCGCGTGCCTGGCTAGAGCCGGTAAGGAATAGTTCTTCGGGATTCTCAGACGGCCCAAATCAATGCAAACAACTGAATATTGCCGGCAATATCAGACTTGCGCCGTGCTCAATTGCGAAACGCGTTTTGAGTAGAAAGGAAGGAGCCCGTGGTTGGCGGATAAGGGCCACGCATGGGTGGAGGAGAAGTATGGAAGCGGGAAAGTTTGTCTTGCACCCCCTACCCCCGAAGGCCGTGATTTATTCAGCCTATTTTATGCGAGCCACGGCATATATGAGATTTTCCGAGCTTCGTATTTTCTTAAACGCATGATCGAAGGAGAACGAATAATCGGGAAATCTGCGTGGAAGGAAAGATGGGGGGCCGAAGGCGATTTATCGGGTGAGCTCGCACGTAACGGTGCTGGGACATCAGAGGAGTTGGGAGACTCACTTGATGGGAAGTGATTTATTAGGGTGGGGAGGTGATTATCCGGGCAATTTGGGATTTTTTTTTTTTAATTTAAAATATTTGAGTGGATACTTTGGATAGATAAAAAAATTTTAAGAATTTTGAAGATTCTCGAAACTTTCGAAAATTCATCATGTTTCAGAACT
>JAPYZK010000534.1:0-41167 GCA_030522785.1 Platygaster equestris
CGAGCTCGCCGTTTTACAATACTTGGACTGGAATTTGCACGCCCGACGAAGCGGCTGACTGGCGTATATTGAATTAGTGCCGACGCAGTAGAACAAGTGCGTATCCGGCCAGACGCGCTCGCCGGCTGACGACTATTTCAAGCGCCTCGTTCTTCACTCTTTGCGCGCCCGATAAAATGATCAACATTGCTCATTAACATTAACCTCTCGCTCCACAAAGCCCTTTTTATTCTTATCCATAGCCCCAACTTGATAATGACAGAAATTATAAAATACATCGAGTTTGTAAAAATCACGGCATACACTCGCGACTGTAAAATTCAGTGAAATGCTCGTAGATTAATGCAAAGAGATGAAACCGCCGGATAACATCGCGGCGTGCAATTAATGTTGATTGCAAAATTAGCAGAACGTAAATTAGAACGTTTCGCTGCAATTCTTTGATCCCGTTTTTTCACTTTAATTGCGTTTTTGTTTTCGAAATGTTGATTTTAGTTAGTTTTCGCCCGGTGTAATTTACGTGGTGATACGGTTTTTTTGGATGTTATCAAGGTGGTGTATTTTATTGATTTCTGAATAGTTTAGGAGGTACTTATTGCACTTGAGATTAGACTTGGTTTCAAAATTTGTGGTTTTCTACTCTCCGGTTTTTAAATCGTTGAAATAACTAATTCGCGTATTTAAAACATTGAGCGCTAGAAATGTATTGTTAAAATTGACTAATCCATATTGAAATTTGACGAATTCGTTGAGCGAAAAACGATAACTTGAGACTTGTTCAATTCATTCGTGGGTTGAGTGTTCTCCAGGAGAAACCCGAAGTGTGTTTTGTCTCGACTTTTCTTTTTTTCCTTTCCTCGTGTTTGTTTGAACCGAGCGCAAACGAAAAAATTGGCGTGAAAACGTGGGAGAAAAGAAAAAGAGGAGCACGACGGGCTTGTTTTAAGTATTGACGCGATGTATTTTCACCCGTGGTTTTCGTGACGCGCCGACAACGCCGTGTCGTTACTCATTTGACATTGTCTGGGACCGGTTGTTAAGACGTAAGGGCCGAGCCCGTCACTCAAGTCGAGATATTTTTGGCCCCGTTGCATAACGAACCATTCGTTGAGGAAATACCTCGGTTCTCTTTCGCTCTAATGATGCCTCCTTCTACCTTTTGTCTCTCGCTTCGGACCGTTATCATCGTCATCATCAACTGCCTCGCGTATTCAGTTTGCTTGACTCTTCTCGCGAGGCCGCATCTTGAAAAATGTCGTCCTACTCTGTTTTTGAAACTTTCAACAACAATCAGTTGTCGACATTTTTAAGTTCTGAAAATTTCGGAATTTTGAAATTGTTGAAGCTTTGAGTAGTATACATACTATAAGTAGTATAGTTTACTACTACTACTGTAAGGTTGTAAATGTTTGAAATTTCGAGGTTTCGAAAATGCGACGAATTCGAAAGTTTTTAGTATTTTGATCAGTATGTTATTGCTCTCTCTCTCTCTCTCTCTCTCTTGCACCAAACGACTGCTTTCATGAGTGAGAAAGAGACAGTTGCATAACTTCCCATCTGTAATTTTCATGTCCTGGAATGTTTAAAGTTTCAAAATTTCTAAAAGTTTTGGAATTTTCAAGAATTTCAGAGAATTTCGAAATTTTGAAGCTTAAATGTTCCGAAATTTTTTAAGTCAAGTGATTGTGAAGCCTTGACGAATTTTATAATAAAAAATTACCATGTTCAAGTATGTATGTAACTATATACATTTAATGTTCCGAAGTTGTACATTTTTGGAATATTGAAATGTAAAAATTGTAAAGTTTTTGGATTTTCAAAATTTGGAAATTTCGGAAGTTCTGGAGTTTGAAAGAATTTCGAAACTGCAAAGCTTAGGAGTTTCTTATTTTCGGTTTTTCGAAGTTTCAGTAATTTTGGAATTTTTTGTATTTTGAAGTTTCGAAAAGTACTGATTTATTGGCTTCAGTAAGGTTTGTATAAAATTAATCGAGAAGGAAAGCGTATATTGATTTTTTGAAGGTCGGGCCTTGATTCGCGAGACACGAAGGACTCTAATTAAAAGCCGAGAGCTAAATATGTAGGCTAGATAGAAACTAGCTCGACCGCGTTTTCCGGCTTCGCCCCGAGCCACGCTCCATCTTGTTCTTCCGTTGCTGGGGAGCTCTCTTTGTCCTAAGCGAACCCTCCTTTTTCACGCCTCAAGTGCGAAGGCTGAAAAATCGTGACCAAGTGGAAGCTCGCGATTCGAGTCCCTCGCGCGAAACTCACGTAAACAGTCGCGTTTGAGTGATACGAAAAACATGCTTATCGTTGTTTTTTGTTTTGTTTCTTCTCTCGTTTTTGTTGAAGTACACAGATATAACTAGATAATTTTTCCACGAAAAAGCATAAAATGTAAAAAATATCCTAGATTATATTATGCTACAAGGTGGAAAAGCGAGCGATTTTGAATGAGTGCGAAGTTGAAAAAAATTTCCCAAGGTTTGTACAAAACCCCAAAAATTGATCAAACTAATTGAAACAAAGCAATTTCCGTAACCGGGACATAATTTGTGAAGTGGGAAAGGTGGAAAACTCGGGGGAGAATTTTAATCCGGAGTAATATTCTCGGACCGCCCTATAAAAGGCGGGGTGGGCAAATGTTAGCGTGTTACGGGAGCGTATGGGGAAGACAAGCAGCAGCAGCAGCAGCAGCAGCGGTGGCGTTTGTGTAGTGGCCGTTCAGGAATAGAAGACGAAGTTGTGGGAGCGACGTGGAACACGCTAGATCGCGTGTACCTCCGTGTCCTAGTCAGGGTGTTCTCAACCTGACTAGGCTCCGCCGGCGCTTCCAAGGTATCTCGGTCACAGATCTTGCCTTGGCCGCAAGAATTTTCCCCGCGACACGTACTCGCTACGGTCACTGTCATTCGCCCCGATCTTCCTCTCGTGCTTTTTATTATTTACGCTACCGCGTTCTCGAGCGTTCCGTTACACTTTGTACCCAAACAAATTACATTCCACGGCTTTTTCGGCGAGACTGTGCAATTTCTTGCAGTTTTTCGGCAGTTTTTTTTTCCTTTTTTTTTTTTTTTTTTCTTACGAGCGGAAGAAAATCTTGTGAGGTACACAAGCGCTAAAAATATTTCGAAAATTTTGATAGCTCCAAACATTTTGGAAATATTTACAATGTAAGAAAAGATTTTTATAATTTTCAGAATTGTGAAAAATTTGACGATTTTCGAAACTCGAAATATTTTTAAAATATCGGAAATGTCAATAATATCGAAAAAATTCAAAATTTTGCGAAGTTTGCCAGTCTGATCATTTTGAAGTTGTTGATATTTTTGGAAATTTTTGAAATTTTGACAGTTGTGAAAATGAAAAATTCACAAATTTTGGAGATTTCCGTAATGTTAATGATCTCGACTATTTCAAAATACTTATAAAATTTTGAAAATTTCAAGAAACTTGTAAATATGTGTCTGAATGGTAAAATTTTTAAAATCTAGAAATTTAGAAAATTTAAGTAATTTTGCATATTCAAAAATATTGTAAATTTCGAATTACTAAATAGTTACTAAATTACTGAACATTGAAGAAAAATTCAAAAATTGTCAAGACCTTCAGAATTCCGAAGATTTTTACCATTTTGAAAATTTAAAATTTTGAAAATGCATAAATTCCGAAAATTTCAGTAATTTTTAATACTTCGTCATTATTTTGGAAAATTAGAGAATTTGAATTCCGCTTGCTGGCGAAAAATTTCCAGTTTACCCTCTATACAACTTCATACATGAAATATTCCACTTAAAAAATCCAAAACTCACTAAACCAATACAAAGCAGATTTTGAAAATCTCCAACTCACAAACTCACAAAGCATAACAACCAAAATTGCCCAATCATAAAAGAAAATTTCCCTACCACAATGACTCTTTTGCACAGAAAAATCCCCGAGAAAATAAAACACGAACGCAGTACAATTTCACACACATGAAAAAACAACCAAACAACCACGCGCAGTTGAAAACGTCGCGTTGAAGATGGTTATTTCCGAGAGAAAAAAAGGAAAAGAGGGAGGAAAAAAACTAGCGCCGCTTTAATTGACCGTGGCTTGATTTCGACGTAGCCCGTGCACCGGGAGTCGAGGGCCCTCGAGGGCCCTCGAGAATGACGAAGAGAAATAAGGAGAAGCTGGCGGTGCGTTCTTTCTTCTCGGTCCCCTTTTGGCCTCCTCTCCTGGGGCTCCTGAGGCATTGTCGTCTCTAACGGGGGATCTCCGCCCCCTAAACCCTTATTGCACTTGCACCCCCGACTTCTTTTTTTTTCCTATTTCGCGCGACACAAGCCCCGATGCGTCGATACGCGACGCGTTATTTACGCCGCGACGACGACGCTAATACGCGAGAGCGTGGCTAATCGCCGTGCCAGTTTGCCTTCACGCTCTTTGAGCAGGGGACAAGACGCGAGCTTTGCGGATTTAATGGGACGCTTTGACAATAATAAGGTGGAATGAAACATTGTGTGTACACGCGAAGAGGGTGTAACGAGATTGAGTATTTTCCGAATTCCGGAATTTCTTTTGAAATTTGGATTTCCGATTTTCATTCGTTACTTACATAAGGAAACATTTGGAACTAGAAACGTGGACCATAAAAATTCATATTTTTCGAAATTAGAGTGTAACATTTTTTTCAAAATTTACGTCTTTGACAATACCTTCATTACACATTTTTTCAATTTTTGTTTCAACTGAAAATAATGACGAAATTACAATGAATTTTGAAGTATTGCAATTTATCACATTTTCATCAGAAGTTCGAAAATTTCAGCTTTTATGCACTCTGAAATCATCAAGAATTCCCCAAATATCCGAAAATTAAAAAATTCCGAAACTCTACAATTCTTACAAATTCTCATTCTCAAAACTGTGAAATTCCAAAATCATTAGAATTTCGGAATTTCCAATATCTCTAAAATTTTGATAAATGTAAAACTTCAAGTCATTCAAATTTTTTGGAGGTTTCAAGACATAGAACTCTGACAATTTTAAACATTCTTAAAAACTCATTTCGGACTTGTTAAATTTAAATTAGCACAATTAAACGATTAAATAAGCGCAAGTACACCATTTTCAAACCAATGTGGATTTGCTGGTCTGGATGATTCTTTTCGATGCAAAATTACGTAACCCTCGATTATTCAACTTCATTGAAAGTAATTCATCTTCTGAATCGAATTAGTAGAAATTACATAAAAGTACTTGGAACCAACTTTCGGCTGTGGTAATTCATGCATCGAATCCTGGATCCTACAAAAGATAGTAAAGTTGCATGATAATTTTAGCTGTTTTCATAAAACTTCTTTATTGCAAATTAGAGAAAAATTGAATAAAAATAGAAAATCAGTCTTTTTCCATTTTTCACAGTTTCGTAAAAATATGAGAAAAATAAGGTTCAAAGCCGGAAAATTGAGGTTCATTTTCGATCTTTTCAAATCTCTTGGACTCTTCGTATGACACTTTTTTCCTCGGGAAAGCGTGATAAGTGTGGGAGAAAAGTTGCTTACATTGACGGTCGAAGATAAGCCCCGGCGTAATGCCCTTTTTTTCGCGTGATATGAAGTGGCGCCCGATACATCGACGGCCCCGAGATACAAGAGGAGGAGAGCTGGCGAGAGCCAAGAAATGAAGCCGTTCTTCTCTCTTTGAATCTCAGGAAATCCCCGGCTTTGTCTCGGTTGGTCTCGGTACTCTCTTCTCCCCTCGTTTCAAGTGGCGAGCGAGACTGCTTGGGGGCGTTAGGGACGTGGCGTTTTCCCCTGCTTATCAGGGGAACACGGAACACCGAGCAGTGTAGGTTTACCAGGTGAAATAACGTGCAAAACGAGAAGAAACCAAAGGAAGAAACCTTATTTCGACCTCGTGATTTGAGTCGGAACACGCGAGGGTTCTCCTGAGTGTGATGATTAAAGGACAATTGAAAAGTCGAGGGTTTGTTTTTCCCGAAAATGTTTCTTACCATCGCGATAATTTGTCGCTTATATTTTTATTCCATAATTTCACGGTTAATTTCAGTTCCCATTCTTTCAAAATTTCATGATGATGTTCTTAGTTTTGGAATTTTCCAAGTTTTGAAACCTCGAAAGTTTCTGAATTTTTGAAAATCTCGCGGTTCTGAAGTTTGGACGATTTTTCATGAACTTTGCAATTTTCGGAGTTTTTAAGCTTTGGAAATTATGGAAGTTCTAGAATTTTGACGAATAATTTCTACAATTTTTCAATTTTTGTGAATTTCTCAAAAGTTGGTGAATATCGAAGTTGAGCGAATTTCAAATAATTCTAAAGTTTCCAAGATATTCAAAGTTCAAAGTTTTTAAATTTTGGAATTTGGCAAGTTTTGAAACTCTAGACATTTCAAAATTTGCAAAGTTTCGGGATTTTGCAATTCTGGTATCATGAAGTTTGGAAATAGTAGAATTGTTCCATTTTGAAGGTGTCAAAAATGTTGTACGTATTTTTGTTAATATATTTGACTAAAATAGTTTATTAGTAATAAATAACCGGAACACTGGTAATTGAATGAAATCGTATGAAAAAATGCAGTAATTATTCGACTTACTTCTCTGTACGCCAAATAATATATAAAATACAAAGCTAACTTTTAGTTGATTTCAATTCGAAGATGTAATAACAGATCGTCTGATGGACTCGTTAGGGAAACGAGGAGGGAAAAAAACGACTTTTTCTTATTATAGGTTTTCTCTTGCTTCGTAATTATTTTACGAGATTAAATTTTATTCATCGATCGTATAAAATCGGCTTAACTTTAATGAGTTTAGCGTGATTCGACAACGTCTTTCAAGCGGCGTAACGCGCTTTTGACGCGAATCAGTGTCGTCGGGGGTTTAATGAAATTTATTATTGACGATGCGACGTGTTACGGGGTTGTTGTGATTATTGTTACTACTATTCGACAGACGCGTCCAAGTTCGCTACGAATCTTCATTTACCGCGCTCTCTTCCCGTAATTGAATTCTGTCTTCAATAAGTTGTATTCCGCAAATACGTCGCCGATGAAAAAGTAACATCAGCTAAATCGATTGATGGGGAAAATAAAACTCATCCACGTCCATTAAAAACTCGAGATGGCCACTTTACTGGAAAAGTGTGGATATCGGGAAAAAAGTCATGGAAATTTTGGCGCGTTATTCCGCTTGTTTCGGAGTTGATAAAATTGGTTATTTGTTGAAAAGGGTTTTTCATCGATTTCACGGACAAATGGAATTTGAAAATGTTATAACTTTCTAGAAATGCGGAATTTATTGAGGGATAAGTGCATTTGGATTGAAATTAGTTTGATGTTGGTTAGAATGCAGTTTTGTTGAAACAAATTGATATTTTTGTGCATTTTAAAAAATTTTTCAATTTTAGTGGCAGCATGTAATTATCATCATTGGTTCAGCACACTGTGAAAATTGTGAATTGTTGAATTTTTGAAGGTTTGAAATTTTGGAAATTCTAAAGTTCCGAAAAATTCTCGCATTTTTGAAAATTGTAAATTTTGAATTGTAAAGTTTAGAATTTTCGAAGTTCTGGAAATTTTTACTTTTCAGTAGTTTCGAAAAATCTTGAATTTTTGGAAATTTGAAATTTTGGATTGTAAATTTTGGAATTTTTGCAATGCTGGAAATTTTAACAATAATTCTGAATTTCCGAAAATTTCAAGTTTTCGAAAATTGTAAATTGTTGAATTTTTGAAGTTTTGGAAATTTTTACAATTTGAAAGTTCCGAAACATCTTGAGTTTTCGAAAATTTGAAAATTTTTCGAATGTAAATTTTAGAATATTCGAAATTCTGGAAATGTTGACAATTCTGAGATTCTGAAAGATAAGTTTTTGAAAGTTTCATAGTGTAAATTTCAGAATTCTTGATTTTCTGTAAATTTCGACAATTCTGAGGTTCCGAAAGATTCTTAAGTATTTGAAAATTGTAAACTGTCGAATGTTAAAGTTTTGAAAATTTTCAAGTTCTGCAAAATTCTTATTTTTTTGACAGTTGTAAATTTTGGAATTTTTCAAGTTCTGTAAATTTTGACACTTCTAAAATTCCGAAAAATTCGTAAGTTTTTAATCCTAGAGCTTCGAAAATTTCGGGATTCTGAATTTTTTACGAATATTTATACATTTTGAAGTTTCAGCATTTTGAAGTTTTAAACTCGTGAAGTTTTTGATTTTCTGAAGTTTTCGGACTTGAGGAATTCCGAACTTTTGTTGAAATTTTAACTTTGAAAGTTGTTAGGTTTCGGGATTTCGAAGGTTTTGAAAGCTTATAAGTTCCGAAATTTTTAAAGTTTGTAGATTTTGAAATGTTGCCGAATTCTCATCAATATCGAAAATTTACATTAATCCACCTTTGTAGATAAATTTTGTTACGATTTTCCTAATACTTCGAAACCTTTAAACATCTCATCTAATTTCAAAATGATTCGATTAATACAACAAACTTCCATAAACTAATTATCTACTACAATAACTCAACATTCACCCCATAAAACTCCTATTCCCAAGCAACTCGACGAAATTTCCCCAAAATTTTCCGCAAACGTAAACAAAACAATCCGTAAATATCCCAAAGATCGCTCCGAAATAACCCCCAAGAAGCTCGCGAAGTTCCACGTCGTTAACGGCAGGAAGACTTTTTTTTCCCCCAGTTTCTTTTCTTTTTCATTCCCTTCCATCCATCCCGGGGGCAGACAATTTCGTCGGTCGAACGGCCACGAAGACTCGTGGAGCTCACGGGCCAACTCGATTACCAGCGGAAAATGAGTGTTTTTAATTAAATTTCGATTTTCCCGAATGTAAAGTCAGCCGCGGGGTGTGGTGGTGGCGGTGGTCCCGGGGCGCAGGGTCAAGAGAGCGGGGAATCATAGAAATTAATACGACAAATCCCACCGCTAAGTCCCTCTCGTCCGGTCGAGGCTCGGTCGTCGGGGCTCTCCTTCCTCCTCCACGTTGCTCCACGTTCCCGTGGGGGATCAAGGAAGAGGGGGCGACGAGGGCGAACGCGAGTGCGAGGGAGAGGAAAATAGACACCGGGCGCCGCGAGGAAGCCGCGACCGCGCTCTCTCAGCTCGCTTCAGTTCAGTCAGTTCAGTCAGTTCTCGGCCGCCTTCCCACGCGGCGTTTCCTGTTACGCGACCCTGGATTACGCTCTTCGCCGGCTCACCCCGTAACAACAAGTGCGCGCGAAAAAAAGATTTTTCTTTTCTTTTTTCTCTCTTCAATTTTGCTGACGGTGAACCGATTTGCCGGGGAGAAAATTGGAAGGGATGGAAAAATAGTGGTTACGCGAATTGAAAAAATGATGTAGAACGTTAAACGAAAATCCCTCGCACCCACGTGCCTTCGGAAAAAATGGGATACGGGATCTAGTTTTCCACGGACTTTTCCGTTAAAATGGTCGTGCTCGAGCTGGAGACGTTTTACGCGCAAGTCGCGCCTCACACGAAGCTCCTCAACAAGAGGTTTGTTGGGGCCCACCACTGGCTCGGGCCCCTCAAGGAGGCCCTCGTCGCCAGGCTCGCCGCCGACAAGGTACCTTTTGGGGGTTTTTTTAGGACGGTGGGGGAGGTTTTTGTAGGGTTTTTGGTGGGTGACGGGGGGTTGAGGGGAGTTTTTCGGAGTTTTTTTATGATGGAGAAAGGAGAGGAGTGCTTGTTCGTTCGAGGGTGTTTTTAGGGATTTTGGAGACTTTTATTTTTGTTTTTTTCGTTTGTGACGTTTGACGAGAGCAGGGGTGAATGAAAATTTCTAGCTCAAAACCTTTTGAGCTAGAAATGTACCGTTTTTACGGGGGTGGCAAAAATGGGCTCGAAACCATTTAGCTTTGTTGTGATGACAGGTTTTGGAGTTTATGAGTTTTGCGGGACTTTTTAGTGGATAGAGGAAAATGTACTGGATTTTAGAGAATTTTTCTTGATTCTAAAGGATGTGTTCAAATTATGGAGAATTATTCGACAGAACATCTAGCATTTTTTTTGGAAGTGAGAAATTTACTTTAACTTGTTGGAATTTTTCGTGATTTTTTTAGAATTTGTGAAGTGATTGCAATTTTCGTGTATTCTCAGATTTTCTTCAATTTTTGTGTCAACTCTCGACACTCTATGTTTTTTGGCGATTCCAAATAATTCTTCGATGCAGTTGAATAATATTGAAAAATTACCCCGAAATTTGCAATAAACTAGGTAGTTCCTAGCCATGTTTTTTCAACAAAGGATATTGAAATAGCTATTTTCTTGTTAACATAAGGGGCTGTATTTCTTGGAAATTTCCCTTTACTATCAATTTTCCTTTGTTTGGTACGGTGGACGGATTCGGGAAATCAAGAACATTCACATTTTCATATCTACGTCTGTAACATTCGATTAATACGAGCTAGAATTTCGGAAAAAGTCATTTTTTTTGTATTGAAAAACGCGTTTATTTCTCTGATAATGTGACATTTTGCATAGGTAATGATCTGATTTTAATCAAATCATCATGATCAAGACATTGAATTGTAATAGCTGTCCATAAAAAAGCAAGAAAAAAAATTCGTTGAGGGTGCATAATTTCTAGGATCATGTGTATTCTCCCGAAAGACTATAAGGGTGTTTTCCTGGGGATACACATATTGACATGTTTGGAAATTTTTTCGATTTTTTTCTTCTTTATTTACATCCACAATTATTTTAAACAGAAAAGCGAATGAATAGGAAGAAGAATCGTGGATGAGGTTTTTGACGCGGCTTTACCTCAGGTTTTTCGCGCGGATTATCTTTGTCTTTTTGAAGAACCGTTTCGGGGCTCTGACAGCGGATGTTTAATATCCGACGTTTACGGATGGAGATTTCTCGGGGATGCTTGAAACGCGGTGGATATTGTTTTCTCTTGAATATGTGTGGTTTTTACCCCAGGCGTTTTTTTTTTTCTTTTAGTCGAATTTTTGGTAAATCGATTTAATGACGAACTTTTTGGCTGTACCAAATTCAAAACGTTCGTAATTTTAGGATGGT
The DNA here is from genome assembly GCA_030522785.1 of Platygaster equestris. Lineage (NCBI taxonomy): Eukaryota > Metazoa > Arthropoda > Insecta > Hymenoptera > Platygastridae > Platygaster > Platygaster equestris. The sequence goes on from JAPYZK010000534.1 coordinate 11,040, forward strand.
AAGGAATGACAGTTTTTTTTGTTTTTTGTTGGAATTTTTCAAGTTATCGAGCTTAGATGTGTGGACTGCGAAGTTTAGTCGAATTTGCACAAATGTTAAAATTCAGGAATTGTTTGAAATTGAAAAATTTGCAAGTTTTCAAGACTTCTGAGAAATTCCGAAGTTTATAAAAGTTATGAAAAATTTCGTTCAAGAATTGCAAAGTTCAAAAGTTTTTAAGTATTAAGATTTTTCAAGTTTTGGAAATTTCGAAAGTTCTAGAAAATTTTAAAGCTCAAATTTCGGAAAGCTCAGGGGTTTCAAAATTTTCGAAATGTTGTTTTAAAGTTATGCAGTTTTTGTAAGTTTCGGAATTTCGAAAATTGTCAAAATTATGTTTTATTTAAAATATCTTTTATGAAAAAAGAATGTCATTAACAATAAATATTGATGCCTTGGAAAACCTGGAAACGTCATAGAATTTGACAATCAAAAAAGCGCAATAACTCTGATAATATCATATCGATCAGTGGGGCTGTCACGTTGGGAATCATTCCTAGCGAATATTCGTGTGCGTGGTATCGGTTATTGAAACTGCTGGCTTCTGTGTTGCCAGCGGAAATTGACATCGGCTGAAAATCTTGACAAAGTCGGGCCGCGATCGATTGGGGGGAGGGAAAAAAAGTCGAGTCGGGTGGAAGATGCGGAGGAAGAGAATGCCCGAATTGGGATGTAATTACGACAAAGATTGGCCGGGAGGGTTTCATTGAAAAACGTGACACTCGATTTCTCAGGACATGATTGCGGGTGAATAAAAAGTAGTGAAGGGTTCGTGAAAAATTGAATAACGACGGGGAAAAATCAGGCTGGTTCCGATTCAGAGCTTTGTTTCGAAAGTTGGAGTGAGTGTATTTCTTATTTCTTCGCTCTGTGGAAAATGCAGGAAAGAGTGGCTTGTCAAAGTTGGAGAAGTTTTTTCTATTTAGTGAATGACGATGGCAAAGAACTGTAAAGCCAATTCGGAGAGAGCATGAAATATAAGAATTCCGTAGAGAGTTTGATGTGATCTGGTTAATTTGTTTAACGCTGTTAATTTTCCTTTTTCTAACTTAACATTTTGCAACGTTTTAAAACTTGGTGCACTCAAATCAGTGACATAAAATTACATTTTCATTTTCGTAGTTTTGTACACTTTGGCACGAAACACTTTTTTTCCTTTTTAAGAATTTTTCATTTTCAACGAACTCCTATGGATTTCTCAGTCGCCTTTGCATTGCGAAATAAGCAGTTTAAAAAAAATATTGCCCAGTTTGAAAATGTATCAAGAGGTTTTACCAAAATCTTGTATAATTGATAGAAATTTACGAAAGTCGATGAAAAATTTCTGTAAATTTCGAAAAATGGTAAAAATCTTGAATTTTGAAGTTTGATGAAATATATTCCATTAAATATAACTTGTCATGAAGTTTTCTTGGGTCTGTGAATAATAATTTATTTTTCGAAAATACTCATGTAAATTGATTCGCAAATTAGTGTCTGAGGAACGTTTTATTCAATAACATTACCAAATATCTTATCACTTGATTGAAAATCATTAACGATGTACAAAATGCTGTTTTATTACTTTTAGATCTTATCAGTCTTATCAATCTTATCAATATTTCAAGAATAAACCTCGTCAATTAGAAAAGTGATGAATTGCGGTCGCTACTCGGATTAAATATTAATTACGGTAGACTTGATGTTCATAGGTAGCTGCAAAATTATATTACACTCCGGTAAGCCATTCTCAGAAGATATTTCTTGAAATCAGGAAGAAACCCATAAAACTTCAATGTTCAATTTCTTCACTTTTAAAATTCCGAAAGACAGTCAAAATTGGAAACCGTTATTTAAATTACCAGACATCCGAATTCCATTCAACAATGTTCCAGAGACGAAATTATCCCATACAAAATGAAAGATCCTGAAAGTACCACAAATTACGAAAAAAAAAAAAACGCATAAATGTTCACCCAAAAGTCAAAAATTCATCACCTAAAAACTCAAAAATGTTCGAAAACTCCGTGATCCGACAACCCTGTGCAAACTGTCGATCAGACGAAATGAAAACAAAACAAAAAAGCAAAAACAAAATTCACTTTTTACTCCCGTGAAAACTTTTTGACGCACGTTTCCGTTTGCTAACGAGAAATCATCGCGTGATAACGTTGATTTTCGCCGCCATTGAATATTCTTCTCTCGCCTGGCTAGAAAAGTGAATTTTTCCCGCCTCGTCGAACAAAAAGTCGACTCCTTTTCGGCGCTCGAATGTCAACGACAAGCACTCCGGGCGCCCCGCGTGCGTGACTTTCCATTCTTCCGACGTAGACGCGTAATACGTTTTTTTCCCAGCCCCTCTCTCTCCCCCCTTGATCCACCCTTACGTCGTATCATGAATATTCACCTGAGGGTTTTTCTTTTTTCGCCCTCGTCTTTTTTCCGCGCCTCCTTCGACGCTGAAAATTTAATTACGGGCACCGTGGCGTGAACCGACGCTCGGCGTCTCACTGATTTCGTCGCCTAGGCAGATGTCATCCCGGCAGGACTCATTATGCGCGATGTACCCTCCTGTTTTTGACCGTATTTCCCTTCTCCCTCGCGTAAGAAACGTGATTTTCGACTCAGTCTAACTTTTGTGTTTCTCAGAGTGAGTAAAACACAAAAGTAGGAGACTTTAGAGCTACTTGCAGGGTTTTTGCGCACTTGGTGAACCTACAGTTGGCAAGGAAAGTGAAATGTCTTGGAAAAAATTTAGAATTCTTCGGTAATTTGTGATATTTCGAAAATTAACGCGTGAGTATGAATTTTTAAATTTTGGGGATTTTTGTTGGATATTGGAAGCATTTCGATGTATTAAAGTCTTATAACTTCTGAAGCTTTCGAAATTTCGGAAGTTTTGAAATGTACAAGATTTTGATAACTTGAAAAATTTCATAAATTTCAAAGAATTTTCAAGTTTTGAGGACATTTGAAGTTCAAAGATTGTCGAGTTTTGACAATTGTGAAAGTTTTCAAGATTTGAAAAATTCCAAAGTTGCGAAATTTTGGAATTTTGGAGTTTGGGAGAATTTTGATAATTTGGAAGGACAAACATTCAAAATTTGATATTTGCCATTTCAATAAAGATTAACTTCCCATTCATTTGCGTAATACAATGATCCTTATTGAAATTGCACTTGCCAGGTTTGAAATTTTCGTTTCTTATCATCAACGAAAAATTCATTCAAGGTTGTAATACAATTGGAAAATCAGGAAAACTTGATAATATCGTGAAAATCTGGTATTAACCTAGAAAGGGATTTTGAATTGAAGCACGGAAATTTTAAACTTGATATGCTCCATTTCAATAAGGCTCGATGACTCATTACGTACGTAGGTAAGAAAATTACTGATTCAAAATTGAGCTTGAAACCAAACTCAAAACCAATGTTATGATTGAGGATTACAATCTTGAAGTTATTACTACTTGCTAAATTATTACTAAATTTGTATGAATTATTACTACCAATAAATTAAGTACTCTATAAATTATGACTACTAATAAATTATTACTACCTAAATCATTACGACAAATTATTAATAACAATTTTTCTTATACTTCATCTCATGAGGCATGTTAACATACTTTTGGTTTTCATCCAATTTTTACCTAAAAATGAAAAATACTGTTTGTAGAATAAACCTGGAAAAATCAGGAAATTTGGAAATCGAATACGCTCGAAAACCTAGCGCGGTTGATGCAATCAGGGTGAATAACATGAAAAACTTTCCTTTTCCTGTTATTCGAACTTAAACAGGAACCCGAAAATACTTGGTAAAAATAATGTTGAAATTATGGTCTGTTAAGAAAACGTCCCGTGAAACATTTACGTAACCACCAAAATAAACCTCGAAAAAAAATTGAACAATCACTCGATTGATATGAAAAGAGAATTTTCTTTCGGGTGCTGGTTCCTGTTCCACTTCTATGAATGCAAGAAATACCGGTTCGCCGCCCTGATTGCGTCATTGTTGTGATTATCCACAATAATAATATTGTTCCTATACCTGATATCACATCGAAATAACTTGAAAACGAATGAATAACGCATTACGATCTTGTGGGCTATGCAGGGTTGTTGCGCAACTGGATGGAATATCATATTGTCAGGAAAATTTTCGAAATTTCGAATAGTTTTGAAGTTCGAAAGTTGTTCACTTTTTGGATTTTCAAAGTTTCGAAAAAATTTGTATATTTGAAGCTTAGGAGTTTAAAAAACTTCGGGAATTCGGAATTATCCAAATTTCAGCAATTTTGAATTTTCTTAAAATTATATCTCATTGAAAACATATTTAATTAAAGCAATCTCGTTGGTACTAAGTAAAATGAAACACTGACAACGCATCAATAAAGTGACACTAACATTTTGAAAAATCCTGGAGTGTCACAAAATTTCACGATAAAAAAAGCGCATCAACCTAGTTGTTTGTATGTAGCAATTAAATATGATGATTGAATCTGGAAAACCAGGTTGAACCAGTAAAATGTATTCCCAAGTATTTCCCAGACGTTTCGTTTCTCGAATTCTCACCCCCCCCCCCCCCCCCCCCCCCCCCCCCCCCCCCCCCCCCCCCCCCCCCCCCCCCCCCCCCGCACCCCCCCCCCCCCCCCCCCCCCCCGTGGAAAAAATTGCAACCGCGCTTATAAAACCTCCCTGGCATTGTTGAATTTCGGGTTGCGGACTTTTGTTTCTTGCAACTTCGCTGGAGGAACGCGAGGAATTTGCGCGAGAAATGCCGGGGTAGAGAATTCTTGCCCCCCCCTTCAGGAGGAAACCCAAAGACTTGGTCGCGAAATTCTCGCGAAAGAAAAAATAGTCGAGCGAACGTGATCGGGCGGCGTTATTTCGCGAATCAAGGTCACGATACGGAACAATCGGGTGGGAAATAATTAGGCGCCGGATTGAACGGGGGGGCAATAATTATGGGGTTCGAGAGTTGCGCCGACGCACGCGATGATATCCTCTCGCGTGGTCTAGAAAATCTCGGGACTGCGGGTTTACACGTACGCAAAGTGTGTTTGGGCGAAACGTAATTAACGATCGGACCTGAGAATGAGAGAAGGAGACGTCGCTCGTTACGTAATTCCGGCTAAGACCCGGAGCGCGAAAATAACGGTAATTCGACTCGCCAGTCTTCGCCGGCGTTTACCGGAACTTCGATGTCTTGGCGATAATTATCACGGAATCGGCGGTCGCGAGGGTTTTGAGGGGTTGTCGGGTTGAGGTTATCGGGGGTTGGTGTGACGGAAATGGGGCTTGTTTTGGCGGGAAGTCGAGTGTCAGGTTTTTGGGTAATTGGGGCAGGGTTGTTGCGCATAGGGGAAACCTGGAAAATGCAGGATCGTGGGGGAAAATGAAATGTCCGGAATAAACGTGCACTGAGAAAAATTGTGTCAGTCAGTACAATTTCATTTTTTCAGTTAGAAAACGATAAAAGTTGAAGCAGCGGATATTTTCGTTGGTTCCAAATGGAAAATTCCGTTGGCAACACGTTACCACTGGACAATTTTACCAGTCTAACTGAAAATTTGAGTTGGAACCGGGCCAGCTGAAAAACTCAGTTGAGAGGGTGTTATCGCTGAAAATTTTCAGTTGTGTTGACTGGAACTGACACTTGTTCTAATAGAAATTTATCATAGAGGCAATAAATAAAATAGTTCATTCATCGGCTCCAACTTTTTCGTTCAGTAGGAGCAATTGAAATATCCGTCAGCCGGACTGAGAATTTAAATCATAACCAATCCAACTGAAAATTCAGTTGGACGTAACGAAACTGACGGACATTTTTCTCGGTGTGGGGTTGTCGAGGAATTTTGTTTTGACAATGGAAAAATGCTCGAATTCTTGTTGGAAGTATATTATAATCTTTCAGAGTTTTGAAAGTTTTGCGATTTTGCGAATTATTAGATTTGACAATTTCAAAGTTTCGTATAAATTTGAATTCTGAAATTTTCGAACTTTGAAATTCTCAAAACTTCAAAATCGCAAAAATTTCGAAACTCTGAGAGGTTATAATGAACTTTTAACAAGAATTCGAGCATTTTTCGTATATAAATTAAAATTTTCAAATTTTCGAACTTTGAATTCTCGAAGTTTTGAAGCTTGGAAGTTTCGAAATTTTGGGATTGTGGAGTTTTGACGAATTTGAAGTTCTTAAGTATATAATTACTTATATTGATATAATTTTGAGCGAATTTTTGAGTTTTGAAGTTGAGAAGTTTTGGAATTTTCAAACTTCTTGAACTTTGGAAGCTTCGGAAATTTTGTTAGTTCTGGAGTTTTTAAGAATTATGGAGTTTTGGAGCTTTTGAAGTTTCTAAATTTTGGAAGTTCAAGAATTTCGAAGTTTCTGAATTCATGGAGTTTTCAAAATTGGAAGTTTTACAAGTTTTGAACATGTTACTTAATTCAAATTTCCGTATCAATTTGAATTTGGGAATTCTCTAACTTTTGAATTCTCGAAATTTTGAGGCTTGGAAGTTACGAAATTTTGGGATTGTAGAGTTTTGACAAATTGTAAGTTCTTAAGTATATATATAATTTTTCAGTAATTCGTGTGAGTGTAGAAGTTTCGAAATTTCTCAAGTTTTGGGTTTTTTCAATTTTCGCTAATTTATATTAATGTAATTTCAAGCGAATGTTTGAGTTCTGAAGTTGTGGAGTTTCGAAATTTTCAGACTTGTTGAACTTTCGAAGCTTCTGGATTTTTTGTAGCTTTTGAAGTTTCTACATTTTAGAAGTTCGAGAATTTCGAAGTTTATGAACTTATGGAGCTTTCAAAATTTTAATAGTTCTGGAATCTGAAGTTGAAGTTTTGAATTTGAATGAAGTTCGGAAGTTTTTACAAGTTGTGAACATTTCACTTATGTATATTAATGTTGCACTAATTAACATTAATAATCGAATCAACTTCTCAATGATTTTCTCAGAGGAACAAGATTTGCAGTGAAAGCCACATTTTTTGACGTAGTATTTAATATACGGAAGAAAGTTGTGGTATACTCGTTTTTTCTCTTGTGGAAATTTTACTTTTTTGGATTTGCTCCAAAAACTGTAGTGGAGATCGAGTGTACTTGCTAATTCTCATCTAGGTTCGTGTTGATAAAACAATAATGTACTCATAACTTTTTATCAACTACCAGATTCGTCTCGATATGTTTTTTCTTTTTTCGCGGTCTCGAAAAATTGGCCTCTCGGTTGATTAAAGCGTCGTTGGAAACGTCGCGTATTAGCCTCACGTGACAATTATCGTCGGGACAAAAGATCGGGTTTAAACGTCCGTTTTAGGAGGGCTCCCAAAGGCCGCAATTCGAGGGATGAGGACGTATCCGAGCGAGCTTAGTAGACGTCGTCGAGTGCTCCGCCACGGAGAATCCCCCGCTGCTCCTTCTTCCTCCGGGTGCTTTTTTCTTCTTTTCGCCCTTTTTTCGGTCCGCCTGCCTCTTTGCCCCGAGGAAGGTATGGTCGGGTCTTTTCCTTCTTCCGTTCTTCTCTTCACCTCCGACCCTGCCGAGTTCTCCGGTCCTTTTCGTTCATGCTAAAAAGCACGAATGCCCGGGGATTTCAACCACGGCGAAACACTGGGAGGAAACACGGGCGTTTTGTCGCTCGACAGATTTTCCGGGGAGATCGCGGACGAGGGGAAGTTCCGTTTTTTAATTGCTTGGGGAAAGAAAGGGTTTGTCATGAGGACAAGAAAACGAACGCGAGGGAAAAAATGTTTTGAGAACTTGGGAATTTAGAAGGAAATTTTTGCAAATTTTTTTCTCTTGGAGCGATGAATAATCTCTAGGGAATTCGCGAGCTTGAATTTGTATGAATCCTGCACTTTTATAGTTGTAAGTTTCAGAAATTTTCAAGTCCCGTGAACGTTGAAAGTTCAGAAAATTTCGAAAATTCGGAACATTCTGAAATTCTACAGAATCTCAAAGTTCTCAAGTTTTGGAAGTGTTGGAAATTTTCAAAGTTTTTGAGTTATTGGATTTTCGAGTTTTGAAAAATCAAGTTTTATTCAAACTATGTTATTTGCTTGAACAATTTAACAATTTTTCGGCAATGAATAACTGAAACGCCGGTAAAATAAATAGACCTGAAAAAATGACATTGATGTCCTGGAACAGCAACATTTCAGAAATATGCCAATTATCTCGGATCGTTCAATTTTTCGTGTGATATCGATCTGTAGTTAGTTAGCGTCGAAAATGATGAATTTTATTGATAAGTTTGCAGTCCAGTTGTATTTTTCATTAACGATCTCGATAATACCTAGTATATTCTTACAGTAGGATAATCAGGATTAGTTTGTAGATAAAGTTTTAACATCCTCTATTCTCTTTCTCCAATGAATTCTTAATCACGCGGTCGACCCGGGGAAAAAGGTTACAGATGTAGGTTGCGCTTTTCAAAGTGAGCTTCGATATAGCATTGAAGTGGAGCGCGATTAATTAACGTCCTTCAGGATCTCCGTTGCGATCTCTATCGAGTTTCCAACCTGCGCGTGTTCGATGAATTATTAAATCGCAAATAATAGTCTATAAATACGGTTTTATACATAGTTTATACAGAGGAGAAAACGCATTGTTTTTTTGCTGAAAATCTGCGGAGGCCTTATATTGATTCGAGCCTTTTTTCCGATATTTAATGTCAGTTTGAAATGTTCGTTGTTTGCGCATGGGATTGAGAAACGTGAGGTTGCTGGGCTTTTTTGATTGGTTTAGCTTTGACGTTAAATAAGTTATAGTGATGAATGCAGTTTTTACTGCAAGTTGGCAGGGTTTTTAGAAAAATGAGTATATTTTATCAATTTGTTTGGAGGTACTTTTATTATGATGTAGGTGATGATGTGGTTACGGATTGCGTAACTGTATCACCTTGAATTTGATCGTGATATCGAATTCAATAAATGGGATGCTTTGTGCATCATTTGATTCGAAAGATCGAAGAAAATTTTAGATTCGACGAATAAAATTGGCTTGAATGTTGAAGTTCGGAAGTTTTGGGGATTCTGAAAGTTTTAGGAGTAGCAAAACTGAAAATTTTGGATGTTCTGGAATTTTTGAGAATTGAGAATTCATAAATTCTTGGAAGATTAGAAAAATTCGAATATTTGAAGTTGATAAGAATGCTCGGAAATGTCGAGTACTAAAGAATTTTCGGATTGAAATGTTTTTAAGTTTCGAAATTTCCAAAGTTTTTACAATTTTCGAAGTTCTCGAAGCTTTTAAGAGTTTTGAAGTTTTTCAGCCTAGAAATTCCGAAATTGCCTAAAATTCCGGATTTCGGAGTCTTGGCATAGGTAATTTGCATCCATTTTGAAGTTTTTAAGCATTTTGTGGTCATGAAGTTCTAGAATTTCGAAAGTTTGGAAATGACGAAGCTTTAGACAATTTCGAAGTTTCGTAACTTCGAAGAATCATGAAGTTTCCAAAATTTCAGAAATTTCGGAAGTTTTGAAAATTACGGAATTTTCAGTTTTCGAGGATTTCAAAAAATCATTTCGGATAACTTTTTCGAGTTCGAATTTTCGAATTTCGAATTGAACTTCGATTTTAATTTGGAGCTTTTAATTTCGGAAAGACTATGTTCCATTTAAAATATTGTATGATTCATTGAAAAATTTCATCGGTAATAAATAACCGAAACACTGATCAAAAGACTAAAATTCGTGATTGAGTTGATCAATTTCTGTTACATAATTTGCCATATCTCCAAATTACGATTATTACAAAAAATCGAATACAACCCTGTTGAAATGTTGAAAATTCTTCAATAAAAACTCTATAACCACGATGCAATCCCCTAGCATAAATCGTGCAATCATCAGTGCAGCATAATCGAAAACACATTGATTCATCATTCCTCCCATAAATTCATACTCCGTACTTCGTTTAATCTGAAAAAAAAACGGAAATAGTTTATCACAAGCAGTACTCCACAATTTCTTTTGTATAATTAAATGTTGGATCAATCTTGAAAGAATCGCACACGATATATTACATCTCGTCCTGAGTTTTTCAACAATACAAACATAATCATAATCAATTTCGAGTTTTACGATCCCCTTGCCGATAGCATTTTATTCCGCTATCTTCAATTAGCCCGTCGATACGTGAAGAACGATTTTCGTGAGAAATAGCGCGCCCCTTTTGTTTGAGTCGGGCCATAATGTATGAGCAGATAAAGTCGCGGATAAGCGGGAGGAATTGGTATCTTTATGCCGGGGTTCATAACCATCACCCGGAACCGAAGCGGCCAACAGCTAGTTCCATCGCCGGATTAGCGAATGCGAGCTCGCAAGAGAAACCGGTCTCGCGGCGATTATTGCGCGTCTGGTTAACCGATCGAAATTATTTGTTCGTGGCACTCACAGTAGATTGGTAGACATGTGGATACAAAGCTTTGCAAATTAATTTTCCAGAATTTCAACTTTTTTTCTCAATTTTTTGAAATTTTATTCCATCGAAATTAATTGCTCGAAAGTTTCGGAATGTTGTTCGAAACGTCTACAAATGTAACAAGGTTCGAAAATATGAACAATTGCATCAATTTGGTGGAAGGTCGATAAGAGTTCGGTTTTTCTGTTTTGCACTGAATATGATGCCACACCCCCGTTGCTCCATTTTACATGCATATATCGATCCCTCGGGGCCCCTTTGTCGTCGTCCCCCTGCGACATTAACGCTGACACTTACCATTATCGTCATTTCTGGCCGCTTCTATTGATAACGCGATCGCAAACTCGAGAGAGAGACTAACGGGAAATGACGTATCCCCGGCTAATTTACGCGGTCATTCATGGGGCTGTGCAAGCAACGGCCTCATCATCGTCATATTTTGTTGATTTTCCGTACGGGGCCCATTTTGAATTTGGCTTTCTCGGCTTGCGGAAACGTGAATAGTTGTATGATGGGTTGAATAAATTTGCTTTGTTTTCTGTTTCATTTGCTTGACTATTGAGGTTATGGGATTGGAATCCGGTTTTAGAAAGACAGATTTTTTAGATTGGTGGAAAAGTAGAAGAGTTGTTACATGTTTCGTATAATTTTTTCGAAAAGAAGACAGTGGAAAAAAAAATAAAATAAAATTGTCACACTCAAATAATATGAAATTATCTGAATTATTACGAACTGAGTTTAAATCGGCCACCGTTGAAAAAATTATAAAATATACTAAATCCTCTTTCAGATGAATTTTGAATCTTCGAAAACATATTTTAATTAAGCCCTTTCAAATTGATTAGTGGACGCTCTGACTAGTTTGACTTTGAGTGACACTTGAGAAATCCGACAGTTACTAAATGTTTCATAACTAAGTAATTCTCAAGTGGAAAATAGCTAAAAATAATAGTGGGAGTAGGGCAAATTATATGTCAAGAAGAACTTGAACGTAGAATCGTGGGTCTTCGGATCTTTTGTTGATTTTCCAGACAGGGCCTTTTGAATTCAGGGTAGTGTTGGAATTTCCGCGGTTTGCGTAAGCGTGAATAATAATATGATGCGCTAGCAGGTTTTGGGAGTTGAATAAATTTACTTTGTAGTTTTAAGAAAATCAACTCACATCCACTGTAATTAGCTTTGTCTCTGAGAGTACAGATTTTTCATATTAGCGGGAGATTTAGGTTTTGGCACTGTTTTTGAGATTTTGCAATTTTTTAAGTTTAGACATTTTAAAGCCAGAAGGTTCGCATTTTTCATAGTTTTGGAACTTTGGAATCTTCGGAAATTTTCGGAGTTCTGGAATTTTTAAATATTACGTAATTCTGAAATTTTGGGTGGGTTTTTTCGGAAATCTTTCAAGTTTTGAAAGTCTTGGAATGTCGAAGTTTTGAAGATATTTGAAGCTTGAAATTTGTAAGCTTCGAAAATGTCAAAAACTGGACTTTATTGTAAATTAATTGATGATTATATAAAACAGTCATCGAAATTGATCTAGCAAACATGAAACCATCCAAATTACGATACAAGTCCAAAATCAGATACGCCCGTCAGTAATATCACGATGACGAGACTGATTATATAAGATTTTCTTGACTCTCCCAAGGAATCTGCGAAAACTCTCGGAAATAACCACCCTAGAGAAAACGCCGCTAACTTGGCAAATATTAATTTGCCAAGTAAGCGACGAGTGATCCGAAAACGTTTATTGACTTTGCCGCCACGGAAATAGAAGCTGGCCAAAGTTTGGCGAGCAATTTATCAATCACTCCGAGCTACAACAAATTCGCCAAGGTTGAAGCAGTGTGTCGTAAAACGCGAACACGGCCAACATTGAAAATAAGCTCGAAAATTGAATTGTTTTCGATTTATCCCGAAAGTATAAAAAGTTGATTTTTCGCCTCCCTTTTCGCGTACGCGATCGAACTTTGAGTTACGGCTACGAAGTAAAAGTCCACTTCAGCATTTCGCGTTTTCCCCGACTGTGAAATCGTCGCTTTTTTTCTCACGAACATAATGTCGCGATGCTTTGTCTGGAAATTTGGAGGAAGGTCGAAAAATTGCAAAAAAGCATGGAGAGAGACGAATCTCCTTTAATTTTTTAAGCTTTTATACATTTCGAAGTTCCGAAGCCTAGCAGTTCTAAAATTCTTGTAAGTTTTTTGGGTTTCGGAATTTTGTGAATTATGGAAATTTCGAACGTTTTGAAGTTTTGAAGAATTTTGAAATGTTGAAGCCCAGTGGTGTAGAAATTCCTGGAATTTTGTGATTATGAATTTTTTACGAATTTGGATGAATTTTTCAATTGTTGATCATTTTGAAATTGTATGATGTATAACTTCTGAAGCTCTGAAATTTTTGGAAGTTATTGAATGTTTGAAAACTATGAAGTACTAAAATTTTGGCAGTTTCGAAAGTTTTTGAAATTTCAGAGGTTTGAGGACTCCAAAGAACTTCGAAATTTCGTAAAAATTGAAAGCTCAAAGATTGCGTATTTCAGAATTTTCAAACTTTTGAAGTATTGAAGCTGATAAGTTTTCAAATTTTCGAAGTTCTGTGGCTGTAAATTTTTGACGTATTTGCATGAATTTTGAAGTTTTTAAGTATTTCGAAAGTTTGAATTTGTGAAGTTCTGGAATTTCGAAGTTTTGGAGAATTCGAAAAAATAGTCAAGTTTCGAACATTGTAATGTTCAAAGTCTAAGAAATTTTGACAGTTCTGAAATTTTGTAAATTTTGTGAATCATGTCCTGGAAAACCTGATGATGTCATGCAATTTCACACTGAAAAAAGTGCAACTACCCTGAAAACCCAATTTTATACAACCATTGGAACTCATTTCGAAGATTGATGCATATTTTCACTTCTCCCACATTCAGGTAAATATAATAGGAATATGTTATACTAGAATAGACCCTTCGAAATTACTAGATAATCCGTATAACCTCGACATACAATCGGAGGTGAAAAATAACCGATATGAAAATTAATCATCCAGTCGAGCGGCGAAAAATGAGCTAGGAAAGGCGCGGTCTCGCGGTTTTTCCTGGGGCCGCATTAACCTTTTTTTGCCCCATCGCGAATAAACAGCGGGTTTTTTTTGCGCCGAGAATTTCCGTCTGGAAGAGCGTAACATTCTTACGCGGAAAGTAACGCGGCTAACGATCCGTGGCAGATGAGCTACTCGCTGGTTCGAGCGAGTCGTTTATTGCGCGATGTAACGCGATAGTTATCGATTCTGCTCTTTCGACATCTCGGGCTGCTTTTACATCGGACTTGTTAGAAGATCTGAAATGTCGGAAAAGTTGGAAAATACGATGGAAATTCGATGAATTGTCAGTTTGAATATTCAAAAAACTCGGGTTGTTGCTACTATCACGATAGGAATTGGAGTCGGTGTCAAGATCGCGCGGTGAAAAAGGCAAGAGCCATCAGCGGTAAAATCTGAAGGTCGCCTGAAATGAAAATGCTACCGGTTCTCGCGGCGTGTCCGGCTTTTGGGCCGTCGTCGCGTTCTTCATTATTATTACGTGTACATTGTGCGCTCTCGACGCGCGGGCGTATACGGAACAATGGGTGAACTACTTTTCTAGTCTAAAAATACACAATGGAGCCTTTTCCCTCGGTGCATTTTTATAAACTGTTGATGCCGGTTGTTTTTTCTTTACCTTGTCACGTCAAAGAAGCTTTTTGTTTGCCTAATTAAGCCCGATCGCTTTTTTTGTGTGCTGATTTCGCGCCTTTACGTAACTGCGACGCACGCGAAATTTCTCGGGATTCCAAACCTGTATATACATTTCCGGTTGTGTAATTGCGTTTTTTTTTTTTTTTTTTTTTTTTTTTTTTTTTTTTGTTTTTTTTTTTCTTTTTATTTGTTTCCGGTTTTTTTTTTGTGTTTTTTTTTTTTTTTTTTTCTTTTCTTTCTTAATTGGGATTAATTTGTTGTTATGAAGATTTTCAGGTTTTTGATGATAAAGGAAGGTTATGTAATTTCATGAAGGTGAGGAGAAAAAAAATGAGTGTCGTACGAAAAAATTTGTTGAGATTTAAAAGTATGCATGAATATTCGATGATTATGCACTCATTTAGGAAATTTATGCGAGTTCCAGAAATGTTGAAAACATTGAAAATGTTTTTTGACGGATCAAAAATTTGAGAATATTATGGAAAATCAATGGCATGAAATTTTAATGTTCTAAGAACAAAATGAGTAGATGAAGAAAAAAAAAGTAATGACGCAATTGTTATCAGGAAATAGGAGCGACTGTCTTCGTTAATGAAGACTCTCGCAATCGTGGCGTATTAATAATTTCGCGAAACCACGTTATACGAGAACGGTGTGACGGCAACGGAATAATGCATGGGTAATAAATGTACACTCAGCCGTGAATGCAGCGTCATTCATCAAACGCTGCTCTTGCCCCGCGCAATTTTCCCTTAATGGCTTTAATCAATTTGTTGTTAAACATTTAGCGATCCACGGGAAATTGCAACGGAATTATTCCGCGCGACGCGAGAGTGCACCGAATCCCGTGCTTTGTGTTTACGTGGGTTTACCGGAAAAAAGTACGCGATGTCGAATTTTCAGTGATGGTTAATACTCGAGCTGGGCAAGGTTTGTTGCGGCACTGAAAAACCTGCGATTTTTGTGATGTGATGAACATTTCGTTCTGAAAATGTCACGGAATTTTTCGATCCCCCACCCTTGCCGTGGAATTACAATTCTGGAATGGAAAATTTTCAAAAATCGGAAATAACGAAAATTTAATTTTGAAAATGAAAAAATTTTTAAGTTTTGGAATGTCGAAGTTTTTGGAAATTTCAATGAACTTCGAAATTTCGAAGTTATTTTATGTTTTATATTCAAATTATTGAATTTTCAAAGTCCTAGAAATTCTGATAGTCTTGAACTTTTAAAAAATTTCCAAGTTTTGAAGCTTAGAGGTTCAGAATTTTGGTCTTGGAATTTACCAAGTTTGTAAGCTTTAGAAATTTGGAAGTTCTGGAATTTTTAGATTTCGAATTATTATTAATTTCTGGAGTTTTGGAATTTTGAGATTATTGGAATTTTGAAGTTTCAAATTATTCTTAATTTTTGGAGTTTTGGAATTTTAAGATTATTGAAATTTCGAAATTTTTAATAATTTCGAAGTTTTTACACATTTTGACGTTTGAAATTAAGATTTTTGGATTTTACAAGTTTTGGAAATTCCGAAAGTTCGAAGTTTGGAAACCAGAAAGTTCCAAAATTTGTTAATTTTTGCATTTTTAAGTTTTGCCGAATTGGAATGAATTTGGAATTTTTTCAGTTGTAAAGTTTCAATATTTTGGAAATTTAGATTATTTTTAAGTTTTCAAGAATTTCTCAGCTTCGAAGCCGAAGTTCTCGAATGTTTCAAATTTTGGCGTTTGAAGTTTTGATGAATTTCAATGTATCTAGCCTTTTCGAAGTTTCGGAATTTCCAACTTTCGAAGCTTTAGAAATTTTGTAAATTCTGAAATTTTAAAGTTCTAAAGGACCTTTGAAATTAACTCCAAAATTTTTGAAATTCCGAGAATATATGAATTTCAAAGTTTTCAATAAGTTTGAAAATATCCGGGAAAATAGAAACTACATTATTTCAAAATTTTAGAAATCAAATTTCCGTGATCTGAAGAATCAAAATATTATAGGAATTTGTAAAACTTGAAAACCCACACTCCAAAACTCCAAAATGTTGGAATTTTTTGAATTCTCTTTTTTCGAAAATAACATACATAATCATTACTCAGAAGGTTTCAATAATTCCCAAGCTCTGTCATATAGTATCATTACAAACCGCGAATTCTACACAACGTCTTCCCAGTATCCTGAAAAGGGTGTGGGGGCTAGGGGGGACAAGCAGACGAAGTGAGAGGAACGCGCTAACGAACTCGCTGAGGCGAATCAAGTAGCTAACTCGACGCGATACATTTCTCCTTTATCGCGGCTACATAGTCAGCGGTAATGCGAGCGCTTCGCGGTAATAAGAGCCAACAATAATTATTATACGGCGAACGTCGTCGACAAAGGAGAGACGCGCCGTGTAATCCGGAAACGCGCCCCGGGACAATCGCCTTTGGCGTTTTAAACTATGCATGTTCCCGATATCTGGAGTGGATCCCGTCGCGTGCAATCGGACCTTTCCGAGACGCAACCCACTTTTTTTTCCCTCCATCCCAATCGCGGACAGAGAAAATTGCGTCCCAGACGAGTGAAAAACCGTGCGTGCTTTTTTCCCGGAGTAAAATCGGGAAACAAGGTAGATAATTAATAAGTGACAGCCTTCGAATTTGTATGGAGATTATGTTATGAACTTGGGTTTTTTTTCTTTGGAAAATTCGAACGAATTCGGGGATTCTGTTCGCTGCAGAATTTTCCCGAGTGGAATTAAATTTTTTGTGTTTGCGTTTTTATATCGAAGAATTTTCGAACTTTCGTATCAAAAAATTTGAAATTCGATTTTTTTTTTTTTTTTTAATAATCTGCAGGGTTGAATTTTTGCTTAAATTTCTACGATCTCTCCGAAATGGCGAATTTCGCCTTTTTTTCAAATTCAGAGTTTTCAATTTTGCCAAATTTCAGACGTTTACATTTTTTAATGAAAAAAATCCTCAGGTAATCACTCATAAATTTTTGGATTTCTCAATTTGGAAATGTCTGAATTTTTTGTTAAAGTTTTTTCAGTTTCTGTAATAATCAAATTCTCTCGTTGATACTCTGGTTAGGTTTGTAACTCTTGAAAGTGTAAATACAGGAAACGATTTTTCAGTAGTATAAACCGAATTGAGCTAGGCAGAACCGATTTACGATATGTATAAATACTAAAAACAGTTTTTCAGTAGTATCAACCGTATTGAGTCAGGCAGTCCTGACCTGTTTCGGAAAAAAAATAAAAGATTTTTAAGGCAATTGAGACACGAAGATTGAAAACTTGAGAAGTGCTATTTTGTTAAGGGTCATTTTATTGTGCAAATGGATGAACAATCGAACCTTATTCAAATAGCGATTGAGTTTTGAATTTTCATTTTTTGAAAATTGGTGACTTAAAGGTCAAGTTCAATAGGTAGTTAGTTTGTTCTAGAATCTCTAATAATGACGAGTTTTTTCGTTTTTCTGTAAATTCTACATCTTTTGTACTGACTTTCGGAAATTTCACAGATTTTAAGATAACGAATTCTTTTTTATAAAATTTATCAGTTTCTTAGAAATAATAGTATCTCTGAAATTTGTAAGTTATTACCCTATATTGTTATTTTATTCTTTCAAAAACGAAAAAAATCTCTTAAAATTATGTTGAAAGTGAAAAAATAAAGATAAAAAAAGTTTCAAACGAATCGGATGAACGATTTTAATCAAAATCTTCTCGAAACGAATACATTGTACTTTATCTGATCAATTATATTCGGTTATGCACAATGATGAACGATGTACAACATCACGGTAATAAAATTAAATGTCAAATTTTATGATTTATTCAGACAATGCAAATTTGTAATGCTGGATGAAAATGATCTATGATTTTGATTAATCAGATAATATTTACTTTGGAGCTATAAACTTATGTTAATCATCTTCTGTCAGAAGTGAAAATACATAGTGAAAGTAACATTTTACATCATGATATCATATCGTATGAACTTGAGTCGAGTTAGCATTTTTTTAGAAAGTTTGTACATTCTAGATTCTCTTTGAAAAGCTACTCTAAATTTCAGTTGCCCAAAATAATAAACAAATCGGAAAATGAGTGATTCAGTACGATTCAAAAATTGATAAAAATCGTTATTGATAGTACAAGTTGAAAAAGTGATGG
Organism: Platygaster equestris; assembly: GCA_030522785.1. NCBI lineage: Eukaryota > Metazoa > Arthropoda > Insecta > Hymenoptera > Platygastridae > Platygaster > Platygaster equestris. The sequence goes on from JAPYZK010000534.1 coordinate 29,366, forward strand.
ATTTTTTCACGAGCAGAAAAAAAAACATTTCTTGTTATCACAAGTGGAAAAAGCGGTCACTTTTCACATGCAAAACCGTAGAAAAACTGATACTTTTTCGTGAGTACATTTTCCAGTGGAATAATTTTCATTGCCATGTTTCGTGTGTGTGTAAATGTGTGTAAATGTTTTTTGTGAAGTTGACGAGGGTCGTTTTTCCGTGCAGGTATTATAACTCGAAACAAACTGAACAATTTTCTCTAATATCAGTTATTTTTCTGGCCATCAAAAAAGCGTATTCAGCGAAAGAAATGAAACACTGAAAGCGAATTAAACTCTGATTGAGACATTCTCGCAACTCAATTATTGTGTACATAATGCAAGAAGTATACAACGAAACATTTTCCAGCTTATTATTCACGATTTAAAGCTTGAGTTGAGCACTGGAAAACTCGTGATTGAATTTTTCATTTCGAAAATGAACGAAATAATATATAATGGGTCATCAATAAAATACATTGTTTTTCAGCGAAAATTTGAATATACAAAATTGAGAGTCTGGAATATCGAAGTGTAAAGACAAAAAAATGTGTAGCTCCGGAATGTCAAAATTGCAAGTCTGTAAAATTTGGGAATTCAAAAATTCGAAATTTCGAAGTCATTGAAGACATTTTTAAAATAAAACGCCACTAAAAGTTATTTTTGCCCACGTCCCTGAATACCCAATTTGGTGATTCTCGATTTTTCCCCAAATCGATGTTGTGAAGACCACTCTTTCTGCGGTTATTTGCGCATTTGGGAGAAAAAGTCTTTTTTTATCGCGCTTCTTCTTATCAGAAAACTTCCGCCCGTGCTTTTTACGAGGTCGAACGAACCGACGCCGCACCGGAAATGGACTCTTCCGCTTCGTTCGTTGGTCCTCGTAAAGCATCGTTCCAACACATTGATAAATCGACACTATTTGCAAAAATTTCCGGGCAAAAAAGAATTGCCGGGTATATTTCGGGAGGTACGAAAATTTTCCTCGGCTTTTCGTTTGGGCGCGTCTAAAATAACCGCGGTTATTCTGAACGAAGGAACGCGAGTCACACTGGTCCCTTTGATTCGGCCGTACGCGATTAGATCGCGAAATTTTTTCTTGTCCCATCGTCCCTGACGGTTCACCGCAATGTTGTTCCACATACGCGAGCACGCGTCACTCCCGTTAACAAAATGTCTGAGCCGGGCCTGTTTTGCGATCGAAAAAAATTTGATTCAGTCGCGAAGGTTTGGCTGTTCCGAAAATTACGAGGCTTATGAAAGGGGCATTTTGGTCCAAAGATGTCGCAAATTTTTAAATTGTTATTTCGTGTACAACTTTTGAGCGTGTCTTCATATTTTTCTTCGAATCAATAATCATCCGATTTTTTCAATTCTAACTTGGAAGAATATGGGTATAATTTGAAATATTTCGGGATTTTTCAAATTTCACAATATTCACGTTTTCTAGTTTTAATTTTTTACACACGAATTTTTGAGTCTGTATTCATTCTCTTGGTTTTGAGTTCCATAAATTGAAATTTACGAATTTTTCTTTTTATTGTACAATTTTGAAGAACGTGTATATTCATGGCGAAAAAATGCGCGAGTGTCAAGTTTATGTCGAGGGTATAGAAAGTAGGGAGGAGGTTCGTCTAGAATGACAATTAGTTGAACAAAAGTGTGCGATTCGGGGCGACAGGAAGAGCGGCGTCGAACGAAACAGCGATATTCTAGTCAAAGAAGCGCGTAACGGTCGATCCACTCGAGGTGGATCGACGAAGTACCGTTTGACAGTTAAAGCCACTTTTCAACATCGTTCCGTAGAAACCTGTTTGTACCGCATACTGGCAATGAAAAGTACAGGTTATTATTACGTTGGAATGGGTGTTGGGTAATGAATGACGCGAGGGTCATTTGTCAGGGAGGAAAAAGCGCCCAGCTTTCGGGCCAATCGTTATCGCGCACATTGTTGCATATTGCGCGACTGATTCATTGTTCGAAAATATACATGTATGTATCTTTTTATGGATAATACTCGTGCACTTTCGAGCCTTTAAGTCGAATGAGCCGCGTGATTTATCGTTTGAAATGACGTTTCCTGCTCGGCTCGTCATTTTCAGTTCTAATGACTCGAGAGATGTGTTGTACAGTTTTTTGAGGGGTTTTTAGGGACGGTGGAGGTTGGTTAATTGGGTTTGGAAATCGGTGGTGTGACATTTTCTATTATTATCGTAGTTTTCGGTATTCTATTATAGCTTTTCCAAAATTCTCCACCGTACCATTATGCCGTTCATAATTCTGTAGTTTGAGTTTGATGAAAGCTGTGACTTGGCGCTGATGTTCATCAGTAGTGATAACTCTTATCATTACATTTCATGAAATTGAGAGAATTTGAAAAATCTGAGTTTTTGGGTTTTGGAATTTTAGTGACATCAATTAAATTACGAAATTTTGTACACTGCTAAATTTTGTGATTGTGAAAATAATGATAAAATCATTGTCATCGTCTATTTGGAAGTCCGAATTATCCTAAATTTCTTTGGGTGAAAGTTCGTCTAATTTTTTTTAGTTAAATTTTGCAAATCAAGATTGAGTGGGACTTTCACTTGAAATGAGTTGAATTCTATGACTCATTTTGGAGCGGTCTTTTTCTCAACAAAATGATTGTGGTTTCATTATGTTTTTTAGAGTGAAATATCACTTTATAATGAGTGATTTTCCAATTATTTCGAGCCACATTTTCCCTCAATCTTGATTTGCAGAATTTTCACTCGAACTTGGTGAATTTTGACTCGAAAACATTTTGGGGTTATCTACATTTCAATTTTAGCACTGCATTTGTAGTTAGGTACAATTTTCGCTATTTGAGAACAGAATTTCAACAGTTAGTTTGTTGAACATATTGAAAGCTTATGTGTGTGTGAAATTCGAATAACGAAAACAATATGAATGAAACCCTGTAGCGCTTTAATTGTTCTACACTCGAAAACTAAACTTTGACCAACTCGAAATTAATTTAATATTCAGATAATAAAAAAGTTCAATATATTGTAATTTTTATGGAAATTGCAGTGTACATATTTCTATTATCAGTATTCCTCTTTCTTCATTTTACGAGATGAATGTACGATGTGCAAATGTTTCCGCTGATTTCTTTCAACTGGTCAGAAAATTTATTGGAAAATGGAAAATGAAGTTCAGGCTTGATAAATTAAATCCGAAGTCGGAAATCGGAAAATATGTTATTTTTCACGAACTATTGCATGTTTCGGAATTAATTTAGTTTTGTTTCTGTCATAACATTCGAATCAAATTCAGTTTGGGTGTACCTACAATTTGTAGGAGACTCCTTGTTGACAAAAAGACCGTGTACTTATGTGAATATTTTTTTTTCTGTTTCAGGTGAGTCACAAAATTTGGACAACGACGACGCAAATAGATTTTAGCCGCAAGTCACAGGTATGCCTTGCTTTTATGTTTATGAAAAGAAAGAAAATGACAAAACAGCGAATACGTATTTTGCTTTTATCACGACTTGACAAAGAAAATGACGAAACGTGAACCAAAAACAGCAGAATAGATTCAGTTTGAGTCATGTAAATGGAGTGAAAGTTCGTGCAGGAAATACTTATTTCGAAGAAACGTTGAAAAACTTTGTTTTTTTCTTTAATTTCAACACTTTTTCAGCCCCAAAATTCTAGGGCTGAAATTTTCCCATTTTTTCGAAAAGGTCACTCCAGATAAAAAAACGTGTCAAACATGAGAAATATCAATGACTCGTACAAAAGCAGCGAGCGATCGAGCAGATCCGCGCGTCGGAAATATCCGAAAGTTCGGAATCCCTAATCGAACTCAAATGCAACATCAATCTCTCGCGGCAATGTTCGCGCGGCATCGCTAGACCCGTTTTCTCGAATCACTTTTCGCGTATCATCTCGATCGCGACAACACAATGCGATATAAAAAAACACACACAGAGGCCTGGATAGTTTCCGGCCGAATTACGCCCGACTCGAATCCCCTGCAGCTCGGGCAATTTAATTAGCGTCACTCGATTTATCCTCGAAAAGCCGAGACACGCGGCATACTCGAATAACTCGTAGCAATTAACAGTTTCGTCCTCGAAATTACGCGATTTGCTGAACCCGATAATGTTTTCGCCCCCGTCACCTCATTTGTTGGGGCAGGAATTTCGCGATTCTTCTTTTCGACGATAAAGCTGGTTCTTTTTTCTTATTCCGTTTTTTTTTTTCTTCATTCATTCTTATCGCCGTAAATTCCGGGAATATTACGGGCTCGATGTATCCGCGGGAGCGGGCTGAATAATGCCGATAACGACGGCGAAGCACTCGGGGATGTATAGATGGCAAGGAAAATATTTTTCGGACATCGAACGGCGGCGCGGCGGGGCCGCAAGTCGAGCGCGAAATTGTTATCCGCTGCATTGGCACATAACTATGGAATAGTGACTCGATGGCATGGACCCAAATTTTTCCTCCTTCGTAAAACGCGAGTATTTTGTAATCGTCCCCGGGGCGATCGATGGAAATGATGACGTCGACACCGTATAGTCGTCGATTTTCACGCTAAATTAACGCCGACGAGACACAATCGGGGAAAAATCGCGGCAGCCGATCGCTGACGGACCGTGAGCCTTTTACTAAACCCGTACGGAAAGCGCGTGGATATTTACGGGACGTGGAACTTCATTTATACGCGCGTTGACATCGCGGGGGTGTTCGTAAATTTTTGACGACTCCTATTTTCGGTTTTTCCGAACGTCGCCGTGGATGTTTCTCTGATTTTATGACCTTGAGGTGGTTGAAGTATAATTTTAGGGGTTGAATATACTTATTTTTGGAATTTTTGGCGTTTTGAAAAAGTTAAAAGTTCTAGAATTTTAAGGTTTTCAAGAACTATGGAGTTCTGGAGTTTTTAAAGTTTTAGAATTTAGAAGTTTGAGAATTTTAATGAACTTTCAAGTTTCGAAGTAATGTTGAATTGTTGTATTTTATATTTAAGTTTTTGAAGTTGCGAAGTTTTAGAAATTTTGATAGTTTTGACATTTTCAAGAATTTCGAAGTTTTGCAGCCTAGAAGTTATACAGTTTTTTAAATTCAGGCGTTTGGAAGTTTTCAGTCGTTTTGAAGTTTTTGAATTATCGAACTTTTGACGCTTTAGGAATTTTGGAATTTCCAGAATTTCGGAGCTCTAAATTATTACAAATATCTGAAGTTTCCGGAATTTTGAAATTATTAGAATTTTTGAAAATCGAGGTTTGAAATTTCTGAGTTTTTGGAAATTCCAAAAGTTCCAAAGTTTTAAAGCCGAAAAGTTAATTTTTTTTTCTTTTTTTTTTTTGCATTTTTAAGTTTTGACAAATTCGGATGAATTTTGCATTTCATCAGTTGTAAAGTTTCAGTTTGTAAGTTTAGAAAATGTCGAAACTTTTGTAATATTACATAATTCCAAAACTTCGAAGAAATTTGGAGTTTCACATTTGAGTTCTCAAAAATAATGTGCAGTTTCTGCTCTCTAGCTCTCTATATTGCGCTTTCTATTGTCTCATTTTCTATATTATAGATTACAGATTAATAATCAATCCTGCTTTGAAATGTCTCTAAAAAAATTTATGAAATGTAAGGAAACGTTGCAAATTCAGAAATACACGTAAAAACGGAAAAGCCTCGTCATTATTTCGTCCGCATAACGAGCGATTTGGGCAGCGCTTTGATGATTCTCTCGGGGGCACGTGAAAAATGGCGAGTCGACGTTATCTTAGCGTTAGAACACGTAGATTACATTGTTAGGCGTCCGTGACGGCCACGAAAATAGCGCGGCGGCGATGCTTTATACAAAGGTCGCAGCATTTCCTGAAGGCTCGTAAAGGTTGTTCCTCCCTTATCCCTGGAGAGTATTAGAATCAACTCCATCCCTCGCTTCTCATTTTATCGCAACGTCGTTGCCAATTTGTTCTAGTCCCCTATTTCCTTCATAAGTCGACAAATGTGTCGCGTTTTTTTCCTCCCTCCCTTATTCCCGTAATTTACGGCGTTGCTCGTTTTCACTACAATCGTGGAATGTCGACTTTGTAAATGAGCAGACGAGAAGAATTCATTCCGATTCATTTTGGGGTGTTTTTGTGGGAAACATTTTTTTTTTTTTTTTATCTTTGTGATATATGCGGGGAAAATTAAAGTTTTATGCGTTACTCGTAAAAATTTTCCGGGTTACAATGGATCCGTTTGATACGCGAGTTTCGGGGTAAATCGGGGTTTATCATCAGTTTTTCCGCGTTGGCATTTTCAGGGAAATTTTTTAACGACACTTCGTAAAATCCGTTATTGGAGTCTCTTGTAACCTAATAATGCTTTGTGATTGAAGTACACAATTTATCGTGTCTCGCCCATCGACCTACCTACACGCGTCGCCTCGGCTAACTACGTTTACCACCCTCCTATCATTGGACTACGAATTTTTCATTAAGCGTCGCACCTTTATTTGACGCTGTAAAATGACTCATGGATTTCATTGTAAACGAACTTACCTAGAAAATGGCCCTTATTCAACAGGCGACTATTTCGGAAAAGTTTAGGAATTTGGAATGAAAAATTTTCTGAATTTCAAAATTGTTCAAAATTATGAAGATTTTTTTAATGTTTGAATTCTTGAAGATAATCGAATTGAAAAAAGTTTTATTTAATGTGTGAATTTTTTAAAATGATCAAATTGTGAAAATTTCTTTTTAATGTTTGAGTTTTTAAGAATGGTCAAAATTTTTCGAAATTTTCAAACTGTTCAACATTATCAAGTTAAAAAAAAATGTGCTTGAAAATTCTCGAATGCTGGCAATTTTCTAAATTTTTCGAAACTTCGGAAATGTCAAAAATTTTCAAATTTCTCATAATGTTCAAATTTTTCGGAAATTTTGAATGAGGTCTTCTACAAAATTTCAAAATCATATAGGATTTTGTAGATTTTCTTGATCACATTCTGCGGGTCATTTTTAAATCCAAAAATACGGGGTATCGAACTACTTTCGAATTTCGAATTTTTTTTTCAAACCAAAATAATTATTTTATAGTAATAAAGTGATCAAAAGGAGACAATTACTAATGTTTCTTTCAAATAGCTGTAGTAGGACGAAAAAAATTTTCCGACAGGATTTTTCATATTTTTCAAAATTCTCAATTTTACAGTTCATATTTCAACATTCTTCATTTTTCCCTTTTTATCTTTTATTTTTCCCTTACTTTGGCCACAAATTTTATTATTTTGTTCTCTTCGCGTTTTCACAGTTTTTCCGTACATATATTTTTTATGCTCACGTCACATTTCTCGGTTTTTCTCATTTATTACTATCATTTCACCAGTTCGATGTTTTACCCTCATTGTCTCTTACGTCTTTTTTTTTTTTTTATTTAAAGACGTATTTTAAATATAGAGAAATTTCTCAGTAAAGCTGAGAAAAATAGGACATTTATTTATAATAAAGAAAAATCGTTAATCAATAATGCAAGACCTCATTTTGCATGACACATTTCGATTGTTACTAACGACGATAAACTCGCAAATCAACGATACTCGCGATAAGTATCGACATCGACTACGCTATTTTCAATTTCTCTATGAACTCCGTTAATTTTTAAAATCTATTCGCTCAAAAATGGCAACCCGATAATGAAATTTAGAACACGAGAACATCACGCTCCCTGACGCGTCCGTTCAATTACCCTAATTGACTATCCAACGCTTTCTACAAATTTTAATCATCGACCAAACAACGGAGTAATTTTTTTTTTCCGATGTCACTCCACTTAATTTCCGCGTGTCTCTCCGTAAACACGAAAAAACTAAGAAAGTGACGTAAAGTTTAGCGGAGTGACACGTTTCGCGTAGGAGAAAAAAAAATTGCGTCTCGGAAGAAAAAAAAGCGACTCGGCTTTCGCCCGTGACACACGAGCGCGACAATGTCGTACATTATTCCTCGGGCCGAGGTTCGCGTGCGGGCCGGCATGATTATAATACGTATATATCTCTTGGTGTCACGAAAATTCGCGAAGCGAAACCGCGCGAAGAAGTCGGGGTCGCGGCGCGAAAACTAATCGCCAAATGGCTGATGTCGCATTCCCGAAGCTCCACTGATACGTCTCTGTCCGGGATTGCCGTTTGCCCCGAAAATTGGTCAGGCTGAAAAATATATCGCGTGAAATAGTGCAGTTTCAGGATCGACGCTTATTTTGTTGGATTTTTTTCCTTTAGGACGTTTTAACTTGTTTTGAAATATCGGAATTACGCAATTTAAAAACGAATTGCGAAAATATTTCTCATAAAATTTTCAAAAATGTCGTCTCAAAGATCAAAGCAATCAATTTTGTGAAATAAAAAGTAAAAACCAAAAAGCAAGAAAATCCAAGGAAGTCTCCCATCTGCAAAAATGCTCAAAAAATCGTAAAATCCACTTGAATCGAAAAATGAAACGCCATCTCCATTTTTTGATGATTTGGAGTATGTTCGTTTTCATTTTTATCGCTGCATTTTCTTGAAAACTGGACAATATAAAACTTGCCCGTTGCGCTGAAAATACATCGCGTGAAATTGTGAAATGTCACGATCGACGAATTTTCTATTGGTTTTTTCCTTTCACGTCTTAATCCGTCATAATAGAGATTTGTTTTGGAGAATTGGTGATTTTTTGTGAGTCACGACGGGAGCATTAAGACAATGACCGTAAAATTTCACTTTTTAAAGCGATTCGGTTCCGGGCGCGCCTGGATAATTAAAAGCGTTCCTTCGAAAAGAAAGAGCAGCGACACGCTTTCTCATCCCATCGCTTTTCGACGTTTCCTCGCGGTTTTCTCCTCTCGTCATGCCACGGGCATTTATTCTTCCAGATCATGGAGAATTGTGTTATTTCTCGGGTAGAAAAAATGGGTGGTCGCGAGAAAATCTGTTAAAGTCGTGGAAAGTACAGAAATTTCGAGCTGTGTGAGTAAATCAAGAAAATATCAGAATCTGTGTCTTGACTACATATTTGAAATTATTAAAGTCGAATTTTCTATTAATCCAGCAGAAATGTATGTTCGTGAATTAAAATGATTGAAATAGGTAAATACAGAGGGGAGGAAACAAATTTCGAAAAAGTTCGAAATTTTATTTATTATACAGGCATTTGATCGTTTTTTCATCGAAAGTTTGAAAGATGAAATATCTCAATTTGAGAGTTGATTGATGTCGTGTTTATATTTTCAAAATTGAAGTTTTTTGGCCGACTTGGACAAATTCAAGGGTAGATCGTGTAGAAAACTTTGAAATCCGAAATATTTCGGAATCAGAATAGTTGAAAAACAGTTCTTCGTTTAACTACGAGTTTTCGATCTAATGAAAATTTTCTATGTTATCAATGTTCACTTTATTTATCAACGATGCTGGCAATGCATCAATATAATGAAAGGTAATCAACAAACATTGTGAAATTGGATTGCTTTCGAAGCAATTGCAGGTTGCGTATTTTTTAATAAGTATCAAATAACATTACCTGAATTGATCGAATTTTGTTTGATTTTGAGTTTTCAGTGCTCAAAATATGTAATTTTCGAGATAACAATCATGGCAGAATTATTGAAAATGATGAACAGATTGGATGTGGTTTCAATACAATGATGAAAAATAAAAAAATAATTTGTTCGATCTGATCATTGTTACTTTTTATGAAAAATGTATCCCCGCAAATTTTAATATAGAAATAAAAAGTTTTTAAACTTTGAGGTTCAAGAATTTGGGTGCATTCTACTAAAGTTTCATTTCAGAAAATGATATTTCGATATTTCCAGCACTTTAGATTATTGAATTTTGGAAAAATGATAGCGCGCACGTGGAAGCACTGAGAAATTTCACATCTTACTTTCACTGAAAATTTCGCTGACTCCAGTAACTATATTATTGTAAAAATATATGAAATCTTCTCAAAATTCTCTGAAATTCTCATGAAATTTAAGAATCCCTCATCAAATTCAAATAAAAACCGTTTCCACTACATACTTTCATGTAACCATATCTCGAAAAATTATCATTTTGTTAGAGAAATAAGTCATTCCTATTGAAAATATGGACTAATTCGATCTGAGAGATTTTAATCGAATGAGTCCGAATTGAAATGAAATTGCGATGAATGATAATCACTTCATATCCTATTTTTCATCATTTAAATCTGGTTTCCATCATGTTGTTCACGTTCAAATATTCCATTTCATGAAGAAAAAAAGTATAACGTAATTTCAATCACTTTCTGAACGTACGAAAAATAACCAACTCGAAAAGTACCCAAGACATGATATTTCTCCTAACTCCCGCGGCAATCTCGCGATATTTATCATTGCTCGAGCTTTTTTCACCCGCCGATTTGTTTGCAAACCCGTGGAGTCGTCAAGCGCCGTTGCTAATGGATTCTTCGTGATTGATGTTCCCGTTGACGAGATAAGTGCGGTATCAGCACTCCACGAGCAAGGCGTCGCGTTAATTCTCGCGGTCGCAAACGGCACGTTTTACAAACCTCACGCTCCATTTATCGATTGTCTCTTCAATACTCCAATTACTCCAACTCTCTTTGCATGATTTAATTGATAAACCCACTAATCAGAAGATTGCTGCTTATTCGATCATATTTGATAATCGTGATAAAGGGAGACAAGAAAAACTCGAGCAAATGAATTTCCGACTTTGGCGTGCATCACAGTAATTGGGTAATCAATCAAAGCATATTTTCGGAGAGCCGATGCTTGATGGAAACGACCGTTTCGTGACTTCGCGAGTCGTTGATTTGATTAAAAAGCTCGTTTTTCGAAAAAAAAAAAGTTGACAAAGAAACGCTCGACATTTGGTATGTGTGTGATTGATGAATTGAACAGCGTGACAGTTATCACGCGATTCGTTTGTCGAGCTGGTATAATGTTATCAAATACAATGCCCATCAGACGGCTCGCGTGATATAATACGAGCTTCTTGATTTGTGGCTTTCATCCTGGCACACATTCGCGCGTCAAAGTTAATACAAGCGACGTCGCGAGGTGTTGTCCGAGGACGAGGCGGCGGGAAAGCGGTTTGGACGTGATCTTTTTTTTTATGAATTTGGATTGGTTGGGGGGGAGGGGGTGGATGTGGGAGAATTTTACATTGTTTTAAAATCACTTGATGTTATACAGAGTGTTCTAAAGTCAATGTGACAACGGAAAACCTTGGAATTTTAAGACGATTTTCTCGATAATATTTCGTGAAATTTGAAAAATAGACGACGGTTTTGTCGACCATTTATTTTAACTTTGAATTGTGTTGAACGTTTTCGAAATTTAAACCGGTTTTTCAAACTCTGTGGATTATTATAAATTTTGTTCATGTTTTAATTTTTTAAATTTCTGCGGTAATGTGGAATTTTTAACATTTTGCAAAAAAAGCACATTTTTGACAGAATTTGACAAGTTCGAAATTTTTCGTAATTTTGAAAATTCTTGGATTTGTAAAAATTTTTCAGGATTTCAGTCAAATTTCAAATTGTGTTGAATTATGAAAAAAAAAAAAAAAAAACAACGCTATTTTTTTATAATAATTTAAAAATCTGGTATTTTACGAGAATATTTTTTATATTTTAAAATTTTTTTTATTGACTTTAGAACACTCTGTATAACATCAAGTAATTTTAAAACAATGTAAAATTCTCCCACATCCACCCCCTCCCCCCCAACCAAACCAAATTCATAAAAAAAAAGATCACGTCCAAACCGCTTTCCCGCCGCCTCGTCCTCGGAC
>JAPYZK010000535.1:0-30396 GCA_030522785.1 Platygaster equestris
TATAAAATTCACACTCCACAAAATATTACTCCAAGTTGTTAGAGGATGATGAAAAACGCGGAGAAAAATTTTGTACTTCGCAGAAGTGTTCAGGAAATCGCGCCTTTTCATACGTGGTCAGAAAATAGGACATTTGTCTGATTTCAAAAATGTAATAGTACACTAGTACATTGAGCTAAAATATAGTACTGTACTATTAAAATAGTACGTCCGATCACCCTAAATAATTCATACGAAATTTCCATTAATTCACTAATGTAACCATCAACTGGTAGTAATAACGTGAAAACCACATTAAAAAAATGATAATATTCGAAATACAAATATTACGAATATTACGAAAAATAAAAATATTACAAAAAATATAAAAAATATATATAATAATATTATATTATTTTTATATATAATATAAAAATATTAAAAGTATTACAAATATTACAAATATTTCCACAAAAATTCGTCGTCGCTTTTGTGAATTTCGACGTCACGATAAGGGCAATCGAATGAAGGGATGACGTAAAGGGTCAGAGGGCAGGCTAAAAATCAAACGCGCAAGAAATCGATAAGTTCCAAAAGAAATAAGAGTGAATAAAAATGAAGAGGCGCGAGAAGTGGAGTCAACGACTCGTGGACCCGCTATCGATTGCAAATATTTAAAGCTCGGGTTCAGAGTCAACTGGGGAAATTCAATGCGAATAATAATCCAAGAAAAATATTTTTAACATAAAATTATTCCTTGAGCTCTATTTTCGCAGCGGAATAATAATTGATGTCCGTGATTCGACCATCACAGAATTTTCCAAGCTTGATACTCCAGATTAACTCTCTCATCTTCAATCTTCCTCCAGTTGATTGCTCCGCGGATTTATCTCGCGATTGCATTACTGGTCGATAATTTTTGCGTCAGAGTTTGATTCCGGAGAAAAATATATTATAAGAAGATACTTTTCAGTCTTTTTTTGAATCCTTAAAATTACAGAAAAATCTAAAGTTTTTCCATTTCCGGGATAAGCAAGGATTTGAAAAAACAAAAAAACAAAAAAACTTTTTTTCCATAAATGCGATTTGTTTGGGGTTTATACGCTTGACTCTGATGAACAGAGAAATATGCCTAGTGAAAAGAACAAAGTCAGATCCCAAAAGAAGGTCTCATTCGTGTCTGAGCGTTGATGTAGAGTCGGAATAACGAGTCAAGATCAAAGACACTCTTTTGTTGCAAGTGTACGATGCATGCGCGAATCATTGCTCTTTGTTCTTTTTCCCGCTAGCCGCATACATGAGATTTTCTGACCCGTTGATTCAAATGTGCGCATCGGCACACATTTTCCGGACGTTTAAGCGTGGGATCAAAGGACATATTTCTCTGACTTCTCGAGAATTGACGTTTTACGGCGCGCATTGTACGTCGGGATGAGTTTTCATGAATGATGGATTCTGGGTTTAAAGTTTTCCGCCGAGACAAATAGAGCTTGATTTTTTGAGCCACATTGAATCATGGATGAACTTGCGAATCGTCTGCAAAATTTCTGTGAAACTAGACCGTAGATGATTGATATTGGATTTTATTATGTAATTCTGGGTGTCATAAAATGTGCGTAAAAACGATTTTTCTTCGGTGTTAGAATTTTTAGTCCGACATGATTTAACCAATTACGTTTCGTGAAAGAACAATTTATCAGACTTGTAAAAAAAAGGAAATTTCTGTCGATCACGCTCGACAATTTCATTTGAAAACTGTCGAAATTGAAATTGTATGTCACGGTCTCGTGATTCCGCGTAACTCGATTGTCGAAGTAAAATTTTACGTGAATTCTTTTTTCCTAGAGTTGATTTATCTTTGATAAAAGGCATGTAGTTTTTTTTCATGGTTTGCATGATTTTTGAAAATATTTCTCGATGTATGTGAGTTTTCACAGATTCCCTGCATTGTTCGGAAATTATTCAGGGTTTTCCGTGCCGTTGAAATTGACGGAAAATTGCGATAACTCCGAATTATGGAAATTCCGGAAAATGGTGCAAATGGGTGAAAATTCCGAAGTATGTTTTGAAATGTTTTCCTTTTTTACGGATTTTCGAAGGATTTTCACGCTTCTTTTTCGAGTTACTAATATTTCGAGGAATTTCACAAAATGTTAGAAACTATTAAAATTTTTAGAGATTCGTAAAAACAATGATGCATTTCAGTTGCGAATGAGGGTTAATTTCTCAATCTAGTATAAACAAAAACATCAGCAACATTTCTTGTATCCATTTTAATCTCGATAGAAAAAAGTTATTATTCATCAATATAATAATCAATAGTCCTCTTGACAAAAAATAAATCCAAGTCCGTTGAATTTAATCTGATCAGTTGAAACTTGAGATGTTAGTGGTTATATCGACACGAGTGTGTAACGCATTGTGATAACAGCGTTATCTCGGATTTACTGGCTTTCCGGGCGACGATAACGACTAGTAAGTTTCGATTCGATGAGCAAAACCATAAATTGAGGGTATACGAGTGTCGGACTGTATTGCGAAAGGTCGAGTTTCTGCAGCAGTTGAGCTCGAGACCAACGACACTGCTAAATAATCTAAACTCGACTGAAATACTAAATGTAGAACAGAGTAATTCCATCATTTGATCGAAAAAAATCTCAATAAGACACTTTTTCGAAGTACGAATTCACAGCAGACTTTTAGAACGAACCCAAGATTTTTATAGTCTCCTCCAAGGATCTTCTTTCCACTCGCAAAACACTTTTTTCCTTCAAAGCCTTCGAAAACGGGCGAATTTTCTAATAAAATCGTGTTACTTCCAATCTGAGAATAACGCCGTTTCTCACTAACAAAAGAAAAACTTTTACTGCTGCTCTCAAACTTTACGTCCAGGCATTAATTCCGCGTCAAAAAAAGGAATTTATTTGCTGTTTCCCTGGGAAACGCGAGAGTTTTTATGACGACTTAAGGTGCTCGCATAACGCATTTTTATGCATCGGGAACAAATGAATATTTTTCGATTTATCGGATGTGAATTTCATCGTCTGAACTATGTTTTATTCAATTGTGAAACTTTGGGGAGTTCTTGGTTTTAGTCAGACATTGACTTTCCGTGCACGTGAACGATTCTGACTGCGATCAACGCAAGTGCATTTCCGGATGCGAATGCATTGCATGAGATCCAGAGTACTCTCGTTTCTTTTAACGGCCATTGGGGTATGAGGGTTATGATACAATCTTGAGATGACACAGAACTGATTACAGAATGTATTCAGATACGATTACCGTCCGTTTTCCTCACATTACATTTTCCAGCAGACTGTGTTTAGGAAACTGCACTTTCTTTGGAGAATTATTATTACACTAGTTGCTAAAACTACTTTTTTTCAACGCTGTCACAAAAATGCGAGCAGTGGAAAAAACAGGCGCTTCTACCACAACATTGGAAAAGAGTAGATTCCCCAACTAGTGGAATAATAATAATTTGTCAGCGAATGTGATTCCAGAGTTATTTCCTAAAACCTCACATTCGTTAGAAAATGATCATTATACGAGTTTGATTCTAATTTTTGATTTATGATGGTTTTGAGTTTCATATTTCGAGTCGCCCACCGTTCGAAAATCATTAAACAGGCAGGGGCGGAGCGAGGACAATTTTTTTGAGGGCGTTTTGATAACAAGTTTTAGAAAATGGTATACATTGTGTTGAGTTGAGTGATGAATGGTTATTTCGATATTTATCAATTTTTCAACAATTACGAAAAATCGGTGATAATTTTCGAGATTATACAAATTCAAGGTTTGTTTGTTTGGGTGATTAGATGGTTTGTGGATTTTGGAATGTGGAAATACGAATTAGAATAATTGTAGTGATGGGAATTTGAATTTGTGAAATTTGAAAATTAAAAATGTTAGGGATTTGGAAATTTCGTATTTTGAATTTAAAAGTTTGGAAAGTTCGAATTCAAATTCAATTTCGCACGAAAATTTGATAAGTTTAAGTACCCGAGATGTGAAAATCCAACAATCCGTATGGGAAAGTACCAGTTTCAGACCTTCGAAACATTTTCATTCATTGAGTTTTCGAGGAAACCCAAGAAATTTCGTATTTGTTTCGAAGTTCTTAAAATGACAACAATTTCACTTTTCAAAATGTATGAAAATTTCCGATCATTCCCAAAAATTTACGGAAATGTATTGATTTTGGCAATGAAAATTCGTGAGTTTCGGCATGAAGAAGTGCAAATTTGCGAATATTTCAAGTTATTCCGTACACTCGAAAACTTGGAAAGTTCAAATTCGAAATTCAGATTCATGTATTGGAAGGTTCTCGATTCTGATTAGGATGCTTGAAAATTCAAAATTTCCATAGATCAAAAATTTGAACATTAAAAGTAACAGACGATTACGAAATTTATGATCGCGAATTCTACATATTAAAAATTAACACGTGGAAAATTGTCATAATTCCGAAATTTCAATCATGTTCATTCCACAATCTAAAATTTCACGAACATAGTCACTCGATAATCAACTTCCGTAAAATTTCCAACATCTGAATTTGATTCTAGAGATTCACAAACTTCCTAAATCGCCTTGAAAAACACGTAAAAATTGTAAATTAAGCATTCCAACCAAAAGCTTCGATCGTTTGCAGAAATGCAACCTAAACTTCTTAAACCAGCTAATTCAAAATCATTCCGTAACGAAAATGTCGGAAAATATGTGCAATTCCACAAAAGTGCTTCCACTCTCAACTGAAAAAAGTAAATACGAACGTCCAAATCACACTGTAAAACATCAATTTCGTGACACAATTTCAAGTAACTCGATCTTAATCTTAAGCAACAATTTCAGGGAGGGTTTTAATCCCCCCCCCCCCCCCCCCCCCCCCCCCGCCCCCCCCCCCGCCCCCCCCGCCCTCGGCTACGCGTCTGGAAACATGTATCATAAAACTGAATTCTCAAGCGTCATAACTCCCACTTTCGTAAATTAGAAAAATCATTACATTCTTGGGAACGACATAATCCCCTCCAGCAAACTTTATTACCAGAACTTTATTTCAAGACCGCACACGGCGTAATCGTATTTTTTCCTGTAAATGAAACTGCGACTCGACACGAAATCGAGGTGCCGCGAAAAGTAGAGTTTGTGGCGCTCTACCAAACGTCTTTGTTGCCTAATGTGAGCTCAAGCGATTTAATTTAGTTCCAGCACCTTTGTCCAGTAAAGAAATGGCTTAAAAAAGAGGACTTTCCCGGTTTAAGAGATCTCTCAGAGTTTCGGATTGTGCGGGGCAAAAATACACAACCATAAAGGAAGCTTTTACGAGAGAACGTGAAGGCTTGTAAGCTGCTTAATGTCGTCCGTCCGAGGAATCCAATGGGACATATGACAGAAAAAAGGTCACATTTTATTGAAGTACAACTTTTTCTCTGCTGTAACCATGAACGATTGTGACGGTTTCAGGAAGTGTGGAAGGTTGAATAATGAGTTTGAAAAAGCATGCAGAAATAGTGTATTTTTAAGCTAATTGTAAGCTTCAACATCCCGAGACGTAAACAGACTAACTAGTTCTCATGACATTCTTTTCATGACAGTGCTCGCACTAATGAGCTTTATCGATCCGAAACTCGCTGAAGCATTCTTTAGAAATTATGTGCACTTTTCCATTAATTAACGATCTGAAGTATTCTTGATTGTTCATAATTGTTTCGGTATTTTCGTTATTAGCTAAAGTTTCCACTAGTGGTTGTAGTTTTTATAAAAACAGGCAAAAATTGTATGAAATCAGCGATTTATTTATAAGAACTCGTTTTTTATAAGGTTAATTTTTAGAAGGTTCATTTTATACAAAATATTTAAAATGTTCGATTTTTATAAAGTGGCTTTATAAAAACTTTATAAAAACAATTTTTTTTATAAAATCTGTCAACATTCTCATACAAATCATCTGTTTTTTTATAAAAACAATTAAAGGCCTCTAAATTCTTGTATAAAACCTTTATTTTTATGGAACCATCACGATTTTTATAAAAAGTTACATATTTTTATAAACAAAAACGTGCCCGATATATGAAATTTCTCTTATAGTAATATTTGATACGTTTTTATTACACAAGGGAATAGAAAATCATGTTCGTAACGTTTTTTAGCAATCATAAAACGTAAAAACATAGGATTTAATAGGATTTGAAAATTCTTTAACTCAAATTAAAAATGAGCATTTATCTTGACATAGATTTGATGGACAAGAAAGTTGACTATCGAATTTCTGATGCAAAGGTCGCAAGTTCAAATCCCGCTGCCACCAAAAAATTTTTAAATTTCTTACGAAACAAAATTTGAGCTAGAGCCTCATAAACTGATGAAAAATGGTATATATATCAGGTATATATATTTTTATAGAAAAAATTTTTTTTCTAAAAATTCCATAAAACCACTTTATAAAAAAAGCAAATTCTATGAAACTTATATAAAATCGACCTGATAAAAAATTGTATAAAAATTGTTTATAAGGTTTTTATAAAAACTAGAATCACTAGGGTTACATTGTTTTTGTTTCCATGGGGATGAGCGTGCTCTAATCGGAGGAATTTTTTTAACACTCGAACTTGAGTATTTCCTTCTGTGATTGAACGTTTCACTGAAGTTGAGTGTCATAAAATCGATAACAGGGAGGATAAATGAAATGAATGTTATTACTGAAAATTTCGATCTAAAGCATTACAATGACAAACTCCTTTTATCGAATAAATTTCACGGAAAAGACACCACTGTGATACTGAAACTATTCCTTTTAAATTACACGTTCCACATTTTCACAAACAACTGGCTCTGGCTTTGCTACGTAACGGAACTTCCCGTATTTTCCACTTTTTACAACTGAATAAAAAGGGACACAGAAATAAAAGACGGTGGAGGATCTTGAAATTGGGTCACATTTTCATTGTGGCAGGCTCAAAGAAACCGCTGGAATAAGCGTTCCGTTATAGTTACGTAGTATGTAAAAAAACATTCCGCGTAAAGTAGATAGAATCATTATTTCAAGCTCTTGGGGAAATGAAACCTAATTTGTGAAATTTCAAGTCTTCAAGGGAAGCAAATATATTTGAGTACATAAATTCAAGTGTAAATAGTCCAAGTTTGGACTATGTCTAGTGTAGTTATTTACATCACGATGTGGAAGAACTACAATCATGCGGTATGCCTACCATTTGAATATGTTTGGACATTATCTAAGCAGAACGATATGCTAATCCGAGGGAATATTCAGTATAACAATACGACATTTAACGCACCGTGCAATAGCCAACCAGAATGCAAGCGCTTGAGTCGAGCAGAACAATTTGCAATATTCATGATGATAATTCGGATGAAAAAAAAAGAAAACCTCGAGTAACCTGGAAGATTTTTCTTCTTCCAAACGCATTTTCTCTTTGTTTTAGAAAAAACGGAGTGTAATTATCATTTTTCAACAAATGTGACATTTTCCCGGATTTTCTGTAGAAATGTAACATTTGTTGAAAAATTATTATTCGACTAGTTGCGGAATATACAGTTTTCTAGCGGCAAAAGCATTTGCGATGTACTGAGGGTGACTTATAATTTGCAATTGTTTCTTTTAACTGTGACCACAGTTTCAAGTAGTGTCCGAGGAGCATGAATTGGTTAACTTCGAATTACACGTCCGCGTGTGTGATAAAACAATGCAACTTGAATCACGAGCGAACAATGAAGCCTGGTACTGCATGAAAGCGAAATGCAAATCTCAATTGACCCTTGATTGTTCCGTCGTCGATTTCTATTGGGACGAGAGTTTTAGCCTATTGACTGATTTTTTGTTCGTGCGAGGTGTTGGAGTGAATGTAACTGGGTGACGGATTATTGAAGATCTTGGGGAATTTATAGTGGTATAATTTCTGAGGCAGTTTCATGTATACTTTTTTCGGAATCGATATTTGGAGTGGCGTAATTAGAGAGCTCAGTAAGTTGGATAATTTTTTTGGGAGGGTGATATCTGTTTTTGGAATCTTGAATTTTCAAAATAGGATTAAAGGGACAAGAAAAATGCCCTTGAAACATCCATTTTTCATTATTTTCAAAATCGTTTACCAAGTTTTGGGAGGTCTTAATTTACGAAAAAATGTAGAATTTTATGAGAATAGAACAAAAATGTATAAAATTTTTCACACTTCTGTATAAACTCATGAATTCATCAGTTATTCAGAAAAATAAACTTTTTTTTGACTAGCTTCAACATCTTAGAAAATTTCAACTTTTTTCAAAAATTCGGAAGTTTGCTAAAAATCGGAAAAAGCCTAAGAGTTGAGTTTTCGGGCCCCTTTCCTTCCATACCAAAACTCATTCAATTTCCTCATTCAAAGTTCGTTCTATTCAATAACCTATAAAAGTATTCAATGACTTTTGAACTGAACCTTCATTAAGCTCTACTAGTTTTCAAACCTTCTTCGTGACTGAGTCGATGTAAAAAGTGAAGAACCTCTCTCATCAAACTTCTCTCAATTCCACCATCGAGTTTGCAGCAAAAGTGAAATCAATACAACACCAACGTTATCGACGCAATATTTTATCTCTTCGAACACGCTCCGAATTTTATTCCGCCGATTTCCCCCAAGCACCATCCACCGCAACAAATGATAATCGCCCCATAAATTATCGTGCGTACTTATACCGCCGAATAATTCGCGCTCAAATCCAGACGCGGAAACAGCAAACTTTTTCATTCGCGCAAACTGTTGAATAGAAAAGTTTCTCCCAGGCGATTCGAAAATAAAATACCGACAACAAAGATAGGAACGCGGGGAAAGCGTTTGGCCGAGTTTCCAAGTTTTCTCTTCCGGGCTCGAATTGCGAGGTTTCTCGAGAGCTCGGATCCATGGGACTCGCCGTTTTTCTCGACGAAATTTTTCTTTACGCTGGGTTCCAAGGAAGGAAAGATGAGAAACGCGGGGAAGAAGCTCGTATAGCATAGAGAGCTTGCGAGCCGGGGATCGTCGGAAATGGCTTGTAACCTCGGGGGATAAACCTTTTTTGCGCCTCGGAACTGGTGCCGATGTCCCACGAAACGGGCGTTGCCTCTACGTTTTGTAGGGCAGAAATGGTCAGTGACTGTGAATTATTCACATCAGTCGATGACTTCTAGTTACTTTAGTTCATAATTCATCGTAATTACTGAATGATTTTCGATCGAGGATCTTCAGTGATGAATTTTCAAATTTTGAAAATTTTTCATCTCCTTATCTTCTGGGATAACACTTTTTTCGAGTTTTCTGAAACGTCGTCATTCGTACGTAATGAGACGTAAGACTTGGAGTCAAACACTGTATGAAATTCACGTCGATCAATAACATTCGATCACCAAATGGACGCAAATTCGATTACCAAAAAGTCCGAAAGTTTCGGGAAGAAACTTTCCGCTGTACATTGAATCATGTAGTGCAAACCTCCATAACTCAAGAGTTCGAAAATGCTCCGGAACTGATAAGGCTTTGAACTCCATGTCCTAAAAGTCCTAATGTAAATGATGAATAACTTCCAAGGTCTGTGAGATTATTATCAGCCCATTAGTAGTTAGCAGACGATTTATGCACTCTAAAACTGATATGTAACCTCTGGGCTGACTTATTATGATTCCTGGAGGACTTGAAGATTTTTTATAACATTCCCGAGGATCTCGAAAACGATGAGGAGATACTCTGTGAGAGTTCTGGACCCCCAGTCCACCTCCCTTTGTGTGACTAGGAGATACATTTTAGAAAATTCAAAAAAACTGTAAAGGTATGAAAAATTCGAGTGAATTCACAAATTATCTAAAAATTGACGACATTAAGGGAAGTAATAAAAAATATGATGGAATCGAAAAAATTTTTCGAAAAATTTGAAACAATGTAGAAAATTTCGACAATATGTTATTCTTCATAATTTAAATGATTCTGTTAACTTTCAAAAGATTTTTTCAAATTTCATCTTATTTTTGAATTATTTTTCTGAATTTCGTCCAATTTTTGATAATTTTTGAACTTTCTAGAATTTCTTATAAACGTATAGTTTTTTTGGATTTCTATAATTCATCTTCTAGTCGCATGATAGAGCAGTGGGGGGGGGGGGGGTCCACAACTCTCATAACGCATCTAATACGCTGAAAAACAATGAATTGCGAAAAAATTCATCAAAAATTTCAGGATATCAACACAAAATGTATCGATCATAAAACAAAATCTTTCGGAATCCCTGATTATTTCAAAAATCATCAATTTCTCTAAAATACTCGAAATAACCAAAAAGTTCAAAAAATGCATAAATTCTCCCAGCACGAAAAAAAGGGGGAATGTTCGAAGAACCATAAACATTTCATAAAAATTCAAGAATATCGAGTTTTAAAAAATTATTAAAAATTTTAACCTGTCCCTAAAAATTTCCCCCCTCGATGAACTACTTTCTATGTTAATAAATTCAAGTTTATTTCGTAAATCATTACGTCAAATGCGTTTTTCCCCAAAAATTTTTACGAGTGTTCAAGAAATCAGTTCGATTGGATCAGATCAAATTCGAGTTGATAATATAGTACTGCAGTGAATCTCGGAAACGAAACACGCTTTCCTCGCTTGTGATTCGGCCTGCATAACAAGGCTGCTCTTGAAAGTCATTGTGATTATAGAGTGTAGAGTGTGGACGGTGTAAAGAGACGAGAAGTAGCGGTTCCGTCTAAAGAGGCAAAGCTCAGGTCTCGAGGTGATGCTCTCAATTGATCGAGGCAACCTCCGCTGCACTTGACAGCGACATATTCAAGACAGGCTTTCGCCGCAGTAAATTCAGCAATGAACGATTTCTCATGCTCAGAAATTTTGCCTCGAAACTTCCTGTACATGTTTATCATCGATTATGCTTCGAACATGAGAATTGTTCCTCTTCCTTGAACATGACATAAACATTGGTTTATGGATAAATCAAACACCGTTATTACTTCGGAATGGAGAAAATTTTCTGATCATTCTTTTGAATTGGTGGCTTGGAACTGAGAAGACATTTTTCAATTAATTTGATATATTTTGTCCACCCTTTCATCTAAGCCCTTTTACAGGGCGAAAAACTGTAGTTGAGAAAGGTACACGATTTCTCGTGTATTTTTTATTGTGGCCGAATTTCATCTGGAAAAGATTATTTTCTCATTTTGTAGTATCTTACGATATCAAATAACTTGATCAATGCGTCCCAGAATCGGGCTTGGTTTTGTGACATAATAACAAGTTTTAGGGACGATAATGTATCGCTCGTTTAATCGGAGAAAACTGAGCTTGGCGAGCGGAAACTGCTTCCAATTTATTTTTGCTGATTGAAAAATCGCTTATCTTACGTACATCTCTTGACTTGGTTGTCAAGAGATGTCATCATTTGCAGACGAATAATACGAAATATAAAAATCTGAAGATTTCGGGATTCGAGAATTACGGGTTTGGGATTTTGAAAGATATTTTGAACGTTTAAGATTTTTAAATTTTCTGAATTTGGTAAAACTTCGAGAAATTCGTCATTCTCTGAACTTCAGAATCATAAAATTCCAGAAATTAGTAAAATGGTTAAAATTTATGATAAAATAGAATAAAAGACTGTCTACGAGTACTCTGAACTTTTGGAAAATCCGGAATATGCGTTGAAAATTTCTCACTGAGGTGGGTTATTCACAAACAAAAGCTCAAAGACAATTTCCTCGATTACACTTGTTTATGACCGACGTAACGCTGAATTATTCATGCAGTGTACTCGCGAATAATTGCTGTCCGAATGCACTCTGGAAATATCATGCCACCTGAACAAGAGAAATGTCGAAATAAAGCTGATGTCGCGTTTGGCCAAGTTTCAAAAAGATATACCAAAACGAAAGCAACCTGGACATTTAATCGAGTCCGAACTTTATCCAGCGAATGAAGACAATTTTAATAGTTGACAATTGTTTTTGAATGTCTACCTCCAAGTGTACAACATTTTATGAACATTTCTTCGATTTATCAAACTTTCAGTTTTTTGCTACTGTTATAAGACCTCCCAGAATTTTCTGACCCGAAATTAGTTTACATATTTCGTAATGATTGCCGGTCATACGAACAGTTTTGACTGAAATTTCATTAAATTCAGTACTTTTATGAATCATCAAACGTATCTTCCGATAGAATTGGTCATCACCATCATTCTTTAAAAATGTACGTTTTCCAAACACTCTGAAAATTTTGAGTCTTTCCTATAAAAAAACCCCCTACACGATGCTTCCGAATTTCTAAGATAATCTTGACCTACACATAACAATAATTTTGTACTGTACATCGTTCTCGAATTAATATTGTCCGCATATGACGTACACGTACGATTACGGTTGAGAAACGATCGTACAGAACAATTTCAACCTTGGGGGATATGAGTCCGCGTTTTTAGCGACAAAACAATTTTGGTGAATTCGTTCCAAGTTGGCATCATTATACGGTAATGGCCGCTGAAAGGATATTTTTGCGCGGGTAATGGCCGTGCAATTTTTCATCGCGACAGTACACGTACAACGAGACAATGGGAGTCCGCTAGACCGACATGTGTTATCCTAATTCTCGTTTACCGTGTTTCATGGCTTTTCGAATTGTTTGAATGTGTAGAAATATTGACAGCGGGGCTCGAATACAATGCGCGAACTAAATCGTGTAAAAATCAATCTCGCAGGGGATTGCGTGAGTTGCGAAAATAAGCGTCGACATCGCAAGAGAGAAATTACTCATTTGATTTGAATATGTGGAATTTCACTGTTATTGATTTACAGACACATAAATGAAACATAAAAAATATAATTTTTTATTTCAAATTTTCTCTTGATTGAAGGGAACGTCAAGTTTTCGGTGCTTCATTTCCAATTTGGGGGTAACCATTTAAGTTAACATGGTATTATACTCACATTAAAAATTCGTCAGTTAGGTGGGGGGGGGGGGGAGGTTGCGACTTTATTTTAGAGAAAAATTATTAAAATTGACTAAAATTGTGGATGAAGTACATTCTCGAAAACCTAAAACGCCATTTGCAATAGTTTTCGAGTTTCAATTAAAATAGCCACTTTTTTAGGCAATTAGCAAATTTCGGAAAATTTATATTCGATATTGCAATTCCTCGAAAAAGATGTTGAATTAAAATGTTTTCACACATTGTAATTTTTGAAATTCGAGCATATAGGAATTGAAGTAAAAATTTTCAAATTGCACGAGCTAAACATATAAATTTTATGATTAAAAGAAAAATTGTGAGAATTGACCTTGGACTTCTTCAGAGTTTTACACTCAAGGGTTAAACTTCGATTTTAAGGGGTTCACACTCAAGTTTTCAATGATTTCTTAATTTCACATAACTTTACACTATGGTGAAGGTCAAACTCTTGACCTCTTCAGAGTTCCACTCTCAATTTTTCATGGTTTAACCCGCAAGTTGAGTATCACTTCTCAATGTTAAGGGTCCCACTCTCAAATTGAGCATAACCCCTCATTTTCCAGAATTAAACTCTCAGTTGACCTTAAAATTTAAGAATTACCATGAATATAAAATCACTTCTAGTTCATGATAATTTTAAGGACTAAGTCTCAAAAAGTCCAGTTTCATAATGAAAAGAGTATCGCAACTTTATCCGTGAGTAAGGCTGAGTATGTGGGTTTTTTGTTGCAATTTCATAATGGGTAGCATAATACGATCGAACGTCCTATTATCTCCGATATTTAGGTACGGGGACGAAGAAAACGCGATAGATTTCCCAGGGCGATCGGGAAAGCGGGTGTGGGACACTTGGAAATAAGTGCGCGTTATTATGTACGGCACAATCACGCGAGGCACGAGTTATGTACGCGCCAGGTCTCACTTGACTCTACAAATACGTGAGCTGTTCGTCCCAGTCCTCTTCTCTGATTACGTATGTGAAGTACATAACCGTTTAAGCAGTTCCAGGAATATTCATTGATTTCATGCATCACACGGTGCAACCTGTTTTGCTCGTGACGTGGACATGGAATAATATATCTAGTGACAGAAGTTTCACCTATATTCGAGCTTGATTAAAAGCAGATCTCAGGATGTCGGGACTGATTTTTAATATTCACATTGACTTCAAAAATCTTTAGGTATCCGTGTTTGACTTCTTCAAAATTCTGAATCGGACATTTTGATTGAATTCAATCGTTTGGTCTGAAGCTCTATAGAGTAAAGACATCATTTTCGTATTTAATTTGAACATTGAAGTCATATATAAACTGTGGAAACGGGGTTTATTGTTCTGAACTGTTTGATTCACATAAAGAAAAAGCGACGCGACAGTTTGAATTCACGTCTTCTCGTGTTTTCATACGGATCAGAGAACGCGAAATACTGTAAATCGATGTTCGATGCTTTGGAAAAACGTGATGTGTGAACTTGCGTTGACTGAAGTTATGAGACCGTGTTAGATTGCGATTTTGGAGTTGATAATATTTTTCATTTTCTTTCATTCATTGAGTACTGATTTATCGGAATATTCATAGTATTCTTTTTTTCTACAGCGTAATCCTTTTTCGAAACATTATTTTCTGAATTTATATTCATCCTCAGACATCATGAAGGTAGCGATTTCCAAAATCTAACAAAATTTTTCCAAATTACCTTAAAATCTAAAAAACTTTCAACCATTCGAAATTAAATGGTGAATATTGACAACTCAAATCCTTCAACTCTGTAAATCCACCACTGCTACAAACTAAAAAGAAATTCATCCCAACACTACTTTAGCTTAATCGCCAATCCTTTACATACTACTGAAGCCTGAAGTTCTATAAATGGGGCTTGTAAATGAGTATCAGGAAGAAGAACGGCTCTCCTGAGACATTGAGTAATTGTACGGATTCTGATTGAAAGCCACGCTGCCGTTGTTTCCCGCCAAATCGATATCTCGAACACGATAAAAAAAACCTGGGACACCATGTTTAACTATGCTACGAAGTATTAGGTGGACTTGAATACCCCCAAAGTTTTAAAGAGAAGATTTTTTTCGAAGTTTTTATCTTTAATTGGAGTTATTACTGGGTTTTGTCCAAGTTTTACTCTCAATAGAAATTTTTCCGCTAGAAAATCATACCCCCCCCCCCCTTCCTGTCGATCCGATCCAGATTGAAAATTCCGTGAACCTCTTCCCAAAAGGGGGTTGCCTTATATTCTGAACTTAGTCACTCCTGGAAATAATAACCTTAGTCTATTCCTGAACCTCTCCTGAACCCACTCCTTTCAAAATCCTTCTAATTTTATGCTTTCAAATAACTTCCTTGCTTTTGTTTTGTTTTTTCGTGAGTTAGTGTTTTAATGAATAACCATGAGTATGGTTACTCGTTCAAATATTTAACTCACTTCATTTATGTTTAGTTCATGAAAGTTTTTTTCATTCATTCGACGGATTGTAATTATGAGATGTACGTGGATGCAAAAATGTTTGAATGAAAGTTACTTCATTCAAGTATTTGAATTCAAAAAAATATCAAGCACATGTAGATTTTTCCAAGCTGTTGTGACGATATTTCCAGCGACACTTTTTGAATATGATGGATGTCGCGCTAAAAACCTTTTTTGGAGCTGGATCATTATCAACCACACTATACATCAACTCGCGCTATCACCATTCTTGTACTTGTCACAGGTCGGGGTCACACAAAACGTATAACACTCTTTGTCATAGTTAACCTGATTATGTTAGGGTGAATAACCACATGGGGGAAGGTGATTAGCCAGTTCATAAATAACTTAATATTGAGGATATTACGGCGGGCATTACTGCCTTGTCCGCGCCAGGACGACGATGAGAAATATTTGAACATTAGTTTCATCGCTTTCTTAGATGATTTCGTGGAGTAATAAAAGATGTACATTATCGTAAACGATCATGAGAAAAGTTATTGATAGTTCCAGAGAGGTTATAAGAAAAACTTCTTCTTATTCTTTCATTGTGATTCACGAAAATCTTCGTAAAATAATTTGAAGGCTTCGTTACATTTAAATTAATAGACTTCTGATTATTGATTTTGAATTCAGGAAAATTTCAACTAATGTGCAGTTTCGAGATGTCGCGAGAAATATTCAGAGCATTGAGATTTGGAAAATTTGATTTCAGAAAATTCGGGAGATCTAGAGAATTTGAAAAATTGAAAATTTTTTTTCGGCTGGAATATTTTGGACTAGAAAAAAAAATTGTGTCGTAGTATGAATCTACATATATGCCCTCTACCATGGATTTTCCCAGTTGTTCAATAACAGACATGCGTAAAAACTTGTTTATACATCTCCAAACAAAAATCTAGAAAAAGCGAAGAAAACCTGCAGAAGCTAGGCCGCGG
This sequence comes from Platygaster equestris, assembly GCA_030522785.1. Taxonomy (NCBI): domain Eukaryota; kingdom Metazoa; phylum Arthropoda; class Insecta; order Hymenoptera; family Platygastridae; genus Platygaster; species Platygaster equestris. The sequence continues at coordinate 16,371 of JAPYZK010000535.1, forward strand.
CACTTAAGAGGGTTCTCTACGCTCAATAGAACCCGATTTTTAAATCCACAAGTAAAACGAGTAATGAACACTTCGAGTGAAGCTGTGCACTCTGCTGAATGATATATTGACTAATAATGACGCGGAACTCGTTCATTAGGAAAAAATATCGGCAGAATAATTAATGTGAAACATTTTTTATTATTACTTTCCTGCTTAGGTTTCATTGCCGTTAAACACAGAAGAACATGATCTTAAATCTCAAAAGACTAATCAAAACATCGAAACAAAAGTTTCAGGTAAAATTCTCCAGTCTCACTCAAACAAGTGGCGAGATATGAGTAGAACATAACATGATCGAAAAAAGTTCGTTTTGCGTGGTTGAAATTCCATGGAAACTCAATTCAATCATTTTCATTGATTCCGCAAGCATAATTTAAACAATCTTTATTCTCCTTATTACAGATAGCGGCCTTAACATACACATGGAGCATGAAACAAAAACAGGCTACAGGCTGTCGTGGTTCATCGAATATCGTACAAATTAGTCCCCAACTTTTCAAAAAAATCGTATAAAACTGGACGAAGTAGACAGAAAATCGACATGTCCATTTTATAAAGACATCATAAAAAAAAAAAAGAAAAACCCCGGAGTATTTCAAAAATTACATTCGATTCAATGAAGAAAAATGGATACCCTAAGCGATAACAGCATTCTGATTCAATACGATCCTTTTCACTACGTGATTTTAAAAAAACAAGCGTTCTTTCTGAACCCACGATGATGCCATTCGATTCCAACTGTGAATACATCGTAACATTTTTCATTACTTGTTGACAACGTACAACGTACAACGGAACATCGGCAACGATGAAATCCATCATCGCTTCCCAAGATCACTGTCTTTGAAAAAACATCAACTCCGACGCCCACCATGAAAAGTGAAAACATCATTTAATGCCAGTAACCATGGAACGTCTCGCGACTCGTCTGAACATCCTTATGAACGAGCTGAGATGTGCGTGGAGGGTGCTATATATTTTATATCAAGAATGCATCAAAATTTGGGAGTGCTTAGAAAAACTCGAAGACTTTTTGTACGAGCAACAACTCGCCATAAGACAACTGAGTGAATTTTGCGCGAGGGGTGGTGATCAAGATGGCGTCATGGCGGTGGAAGATGCGCTTGTTTCCCAACAAAGTTCCATGGGTGAGCTGGACGCTATAGCGAAAAGCCTCGGAGCTGCTATCGGAATCGAGGAAACCCACGTCTTGAGAGAAAAGTTGGCACAGCAAGAATTGGCGAAAATGCAAGGAATCGTGCAAGACGGCGAAACCATCACAGCCACGGTCTCGGATATGCAGCGCAACTTGAGGTACCTAGAAGCGCTGGAAACGTTGGAAGAAGAAGCGAACATTCCCGACGAAGCTTTTTATCGAAGCTTGAACAATGCTTACCGGGAAGACCTCATCTGTGGCGATACATCGAGACCTACGTCGCAACTGGGTATGATTTGGGAAGAAGCCGAAGAAACCGAGGACACCAACGGGAAGAAAGAAGTCGATGGCAAAGTCACGGAGAAGGCGGAGAAAGTGGAAATAGACGTGGGAGAAGCCGCGAAATCTCAAACCAAAGAAGAAATGCAGCAATCGACAACCATGAAGAAAGAAGAGGGAGACGAAGACGAAGGGGAAATATTCAGCGCAGCCGATTACAAGACTTACCGCGGAAATACGCCGTGCGTCAGTGAGCAGGACATAGCACAACTTTCGAGACTGAACGCCATGGATCACTCAGCTTTTGATAAATTGCAAGAGTTGGACAAACTCACAAGCCAACTGCAGAAAGACTCAAAAAATCTGATGGAACTCAGAACGAGACTCATGGATTCGCCGAAACGTCAGTACGGTTCCGAAGTTGAAGCTAAATTAGCTGAGGAAGCCAGTAGCCTAGATGAACAGCTTCGAAAAATTTACGCCGAAACCGATGTAGATAATTGGACATACTCCAAAAGCCCTGGTTCGACAGGACGTTCATTATCCAGGGTCAGTACGGACAGCGGTTTAACGACTGATGGTGACTTGACGACTAGATCGATATCACCAAGACTGAATACCGCGTCCAGAAGCAACTTGGATTCTGTAACTTGTACATACACTCCACCCAGACTAGGTTACACTCCGGCTGTACTGGAAGCAAGTCCAGAACCAGTGATTCAGATACCAATTGACGTTGGGAATTTTGCCAAAGGGTACGCTGAGAACAAAGAACTGACGGATTTGATGGCCGAAAGTTTTGTGACGGTGACCTGTGCTTCGCCGACCATATACAATTCCACAGTGGAAAAATCAGCTTCTCCCACTCTTTCGGTGGAGAGCGCTCATAGCATTCACAGTGTTCACAGTGTACATAGCGTACATAGTGTGCATAGTGTACATAGCGTACAAAGTGTACAAAGCGTCAGAACGAGACAAGACGGCTATTTCGGGAATACGACCGGACTCAAATTTGATTTCTCCGAAATAAGATCATCACGCAGTCCTTCGCCCAGTTCACCACCGCCGCCTGCACCTCCAGACTCTAGCGAATTGTTTTTCATAAACAGCATCAACGAGATCGAAGAGGAAATAAAACGCGCTCAAAGTCCGAACATCGTGAGAAGCGTGGATAAACTCATAGGACTCGAAGGACGACTGAGCCCTCACTCTCCGAAGTCGCCTAGAATTTCGCCGAAACATTTGATGAAACCCGTCAATGTCAATATAGTAGCGGCAAAATCGGATTCCGGGCTATCGTCCATGAGCGGTTGGAGCAGTTTTGATAAATCGCCGAATTCGCCGAAAAGTTCTCTGGCCAAATTACTTACCTGTCATCCGTTGGATCATCCCAAAAGCTCTCTCATTCCATCAACGCAAGCGTTGAGAGTAGCTAGTCCTATTCCACCACTGAGTGAAAGAGAAGAGTCACCGATAATTCAAGAACCTTTGTACGACACTCCAGAAGGCAAAGATATTTTCGCCACAGCTACTGCTACAGTTGCGACGAGCACTTACGACTCAACCTTCAATCACTTGTCAGCCCTTACTCCAGCGAAATCGCCAGTACATGAAGATTCAAGCCCTGTACCTAACGCTATGCCAAGTACTGCGACTAGTTCGAGCCCCAAAAGACGACTTCGTCAACAAAGTCTACCGCAAATGGAAGCTGAATCGACAACTTACGACTGGTCCACGGACCTCAACTTCCGATTGGAGCAACCAGCTATTTATTCCGTTGCTGGAACTAATCGACCGCAGACTATGACAAATGTTTACACAAGTGGCACAGGAGGTTACGGCTTCAGAACAACAATCAGTGGTTACTATCCTGAATCGGCTGACCAAATCAACAAATACGCGGAGAATTACGGATCGTTACAGTACCCGGAAACAACGACAGGCGCTGGATTGGCGCATGTCAAGCGACCCATGAGATCCATGTCCTTCGGCGATAGCAAAAGCGTGCATGAAGGATACAGATCGAACACTTACCGCAGCAAGTTCCCGACTGGAAATATAACTGATGTCATGTCGTATTATCCCACAAACGCCAATCCACCTCGCAACGAAGCTAACGACACTTTGTGGTTGAATTCGATGGAAAATCAAATCCCCCACGATTCAACTTCGTCGAGTATTCGATCGATGACCTCAGATGGAAATCGCTCTCAGAGTCCTTACACTGACAGGCGTTACCCGCAACCTCCAGCTTACCCAGCCCACCAGTATCATCACACTTACGCCAATCAAGCGTATGTACAGTCTTATCAGCAACAGTACCAATCGTACAGTCAACGCGGTGTAGCAGGTGATAATGGCCAGGTTGCTGATGGATACCAAAGGAAATGGCAACGAGAACATCAATACGCTTTCGATCATGACAACGGAAAAACACCGGATCAAGTCCCCCCGCAAGGAGAATTTTATGATGCTTCCAACATTATCGTCTCACAATCAGGGTACATCAGTATAGCCGCGGACATCAAGGATCCCGAAGTTGAAGCTGCTAAACTTACGAAGAAAATGCGGAGAGGATCGTCGCTCAAAAGTGCTATGAGTTCTATGAGTAGTTGGTTGCCAGATTTACACCTGAGTAAAAGACATAGGAGTCAGTCTTTACCTGGTGTCGTCAGAGATGATGATTACGATAACGCTCAAGAACCGCTGATCCAGAAAAACGCGGACATGGTACCGAGCAGGGGCCGGGTCAGAGGTCCAAGACTTGGGAAGAAAAAGAAGCATACACTCGTCTCAACGATGTCCGGAATTTTACAGAAAGCAAAACGACGCAGTCACCATTCCACTTCGTCACTCTCCGACCCCGAGCAATCCGAAACTGAATGGAGCAGTGGTAAGCAAAGTGCTCTATCGGAAAACGAAGACAGTGCTTTATCCGATGCTGATCAAGAGTCGCCATTCTTCACAACTGTACAGGCGATGGCAAAGCGAAAACACGCGCAATCGCAGATAAATGCTCAGCAAACGCCAATGCAGATGCCGCAACCGTCGATGAATGAACTGTTGATGCAACAACAACAACAGCACGCTTTACAGCAACAAATTCAGCAGCATTCAAAGGAACTCCTACAAAAACAAGCTTTGCTGCAGCAACTTCAACAGCAGGCATCGCAGGACGGTTGGACGAAAGAACAAGATATCCGTTTGTCCCAAAAAACAGAAACCATAGATAGCGAGATGGCGGAGCAGGCCGATAGAACCGAAGACGAAGGCAGAAGTTCTGGTTCAGGATCTGGAGGTTCAACCGTTTTCCCGACCGTCGGTGACGTGAAAAAATCGACCGGCAGTTCCGATGAAGCTCCGAACGAGAAGACACCAAAACTTCCACCGGTGACACTGATGGGAGGAGCCAGTATGGAGTTCGCTGTTTCGAGAGCTTTAGGGAAGTACAGACAGCGTCAGTCTTCGACAGTATCGGACGACCAAGGTATGACGGATGAAACTTGCGAGAAAAAGTCCGACGAGGGAAATGTATTCACATTTGAAAACTACGAGTACCAAGAAGACGCGTCTGAAAAAAGTGACGCGGTCAGTGAAAAGTCATCGAAACCTCCTGAACTAGTGACAAGCATATCCGAGGAAGCACCCCCATCCGAAGGAAGTCCGTCGACGTCAAGTACCCGTGGCCACATTTCTCAAAGTGGAAGCCGTTTTCTGCCAAGACACCAACAGTCACTCGAAATACCCTGGGGAGGATCGCGCAGCGGCGAAGGGGACGAAGACAACAGGAGCACCCATTCCTACAGAAGCACATCACGAGTATCTTCCAGGCGACAGAGCACGGAAGATTCCATAGACTCGGAAGACGAATGGTACTGCTATGAACTACGCAAGCTAGAAGAACTGGAGAAACAAACACAAGTGGAAATCGACATCGGTGAAACGCTCGTCGAAGAACCAGAAGAAAACGAACCTTATCAGCCGGACGAAGATGTCAAAGAGAGGATGTCATTCGTTCTCCGCGAACTGCAATTGAAGGCGAAACCCAGGGACGATGAAGAGAAGAAGGACCACGACAAGGAGGAAGTGAAGACCGTGCGGATGAACGGGACGATGACGAAAACCGAGAGAGATAGGTACAGGGATGAGAAACCTGTTCCGAAAAGGAAAACCGATGACACCGTGGAAACTTTATTCGCCCGGGTGACGGACTACCACACGTGGGCCAAGAAAGAAGAGGAGAAGAAGGAAGAAAAGAAGGCTGCTCCCATGGAAGAAGGCTCGTCCGGTGAAACATCTGGCCCTGATAGCCCGGTCCACTCCATGGACGAAGACGAAGAAGAATACCAAAAAGCACTTGAGGAGGAGCAGCGAACGCGGAGAAGTTCCAGTGGTTCGACTCTACGACACAGCGAGAAAATGCTCCTGGGGTCCGATTCTCTCTCACGCGAAGGTAGCGTGAGTGTCCCACCGAGCGAGCAATCCGTCAGCATCCCCGGTACTTGGGACTCGGAAAGCACTGTCCTCGAAGGCGACCGCGACGGGGCTGGAAGCGCCGAAACTGCGACGCTGAGTCTTCCGAGGATAAAAATTGATTCTTCCTCTTGCGCGAGCTCCGAGGTGACACTGATTGAGGGTCAAGTAAGTCCAACCCCTGGTTCTAAGTGGAAACTTTTGAAGGCATTGAAAGAGAGGAAAGCGGAAGAAAGATTGAAAGAGGTTGAGGATGCCACGAAAGAATCCAGTCCAATAACTCAGGGACCGACAGCAGTGAGTATCCTGATCCAATGAAAATACAAACATGGTTTTTAATTGTTGAAAATTCGTTTGCGTTAGAGAAAGAGTTTTGTATTCTACTACGTTAAGTTGATGTAAGCCTGAAGCGATAATGACTGCTGTGGATGTCAACAGTCAATACCGTATGAGCAAACGTAAGGTACTCGAGTTAGAACGACCTCCAGCGTCAATATTACTATAATTGCAGTCGTTCGATGGCATGCGCCAGAAGAAGGTACTAGTCAATTCGTATCAACACCACTCTAGTTGCTTCGCAAGGCAATGTTTCCAAGAGCCTAAAGCTATATGATATTAGTGAGATATTTCGAACGAAAATGAAACTGAAATCGTAGAATAGATGATTATATCGGAAGTATGTAGTCGATGAAAAGCTCACGATGTAAGAACGTTGAACTCAATATTAGATGGTGCTTCGCGAACAATGCGCTTTGACGTAACGTTACAAAATACACACATCAGTGGCTGTGTTTGGGTTATAACAATGGAAATTGTATTGGAACTAAACTTTCACTATTCTAGTCCGTCATTTGTTCTCTGGAGGCACATTATTGATTGTAACATCGATACAGATGCCTTATTGACTCATGCACATCAAAATTATCCACTTTGGTCTTCGCGCACATATCACGATTGTCACGTTTATTGGTATCATTAACCTGAACATGATAATCTTCGTCACGAATTTCAATCGTCATATAATGTAGGAACTTGAAAAATATTGTAGTGTAATGATGAAGATAATAATTTGTACAACGACCATAATGTCAAAATGCAGTACAATACACAATTCTTCGGACTATTTTAGTCGTGTCCAAGCTTGGCTTGAAACTCTCAACTCGAAATTTATACATTATTTGAGAATCGAAGTGTAATGAACGCAAACTGACAATATCTATTCATTTCGTTCAAAATTTTACATTTTCATATTTCAAGTCCATCAGTTTGCATCATCATGGAACATCATTTGATCATCAATGACGAATGCTACTAATCAACTCAGGTACATATTTTAGAGCATGTGAGGAATTTTCTGCAACTCAAAATTTTTTTAACTTTGGAGTACCATTTACATCGACTTGAGCATTGTCGTTTGTATGCATTTTGACACCAAGGAATCTCTTCCGATACATATATTGTCTCGTGATAAAGTATCGTGATCGATTAGTCGCCGATAGTCGATGTTTGTAGACATTTCCGCTTTTTCTTACCGGTGTGAACAAAATTGAATGTTTGGAAAACGTAAGGTATTTTGTAAAATTTTAGCTTCCACTGTTGAGACGATTTGTATCTCGACAATTTTTTGAGGAAAATCGTAGCTACTGTATACTGAACGATGATCGTTTTTTATAGTGTAATGAATGAGTGAAGGTAAAAGCTATCGAGAAACATATATGCGAGTTTCACAGTATGAACATACTTCAGGTTGACAGATTTTGTCATTTGATTCAAGTGTAGTGACAAAATCTGAGCCAGCTGCGAGTAACGTTCCAATTTTTTTCTTTTTATTAAAATAACTCCTAAAGAATGAAGGATACATTTTAATAATGACGGAATTGAAGTCGCGTTCAAGCCACCGTAATATTGAAGGTAATATTTGACGATTAATTACAGATAATTACATGAACATATTCGTAATGTATCAAATCGATAATTCTTTTGAGTGAGCATTGCGCGCAGTATTATGACGTACGTTCCAAAAACTAAAATTATGCTTCCGTGTCAAAAGGCTTAAAAATGTAGATCTTTTATAAGGCTAGGAAATCATGATAACGTGAATCGATGTTAGGTGTAAGTAGAGGTATCGTACCTGTTGGCGATCGAGGCTGATAGAAATTGAATGCTCAAATTTACGTCAATACACAACAAATTTTGATCAGGAATTCGAGTAGCCCTCGAAGTTCGTATGATAACATTCCTTCCGCTAGGTATGTCTTTTTCTACGTATAATTTTACCCCAAATTTAAGTCCAAGTGCCATTGCTTACTTAAATCATTTTTTGTACGTCGGGCTGCATTTTATATGGACTTTATAAGAACTTATCGAGCTTTTACTCATATTTAATCGAGATTTCGAGTCACTTGTATTCTATTGAATCGAAGTTTCATAAATAGCCCAGGAAAGGTGTATTAAGAATCATGTCAGAGAATAAATTATCTGAAGACAAGGGTATTTAAAATATCTTGAGCTGTTTTTCAAGGATTTGTATTTTATCATATGATAATTGGGAAAGGGTGAGTGAGAATCTGAATAGATCTGATCGAACGTCCCATGACTTTGCATTCATTAAATAACTTTTTAGGAAGCTAGGTTGTTCAGGGAAATTTTTTATTCAGAGCTTGGTTATTTTTTAGTGTTTTTCTTATTTTTTCGGATCACAGATTTTTTATTCGAAAGTCGTACAATTTTGGAATAGTTGATGTTTAAAAAAAACCTTAGGTTATTGAATTTCTGAATTTCCCACGCCTCATTTTCACTCATCCAAGTCAGAAAATTTTTTATCGAACTTGAGCATCTTTTAAATTGAATATTTTCATATTCAAAGTTCATTCATGTACGTCAGTGAGGTCATTTTCATTCAAGATTGCCCAAAACACTGCAACTTCTTGAATAATCTAAATTCTACAATAAATTGGATTCAACTCATGAAAATCATGGGTACCAAATCAGTGGATCAAAAAAAATCGATTAATACTCAAGCAAATACGAAACTTGAACACTGATCATCCAAACGTTCAGCTCACAACATCGAATTTACAAATAGTATCAATAATCATGATCATCACCAATTATGATCATTAAAAATATCGAATATTTCAACCACTAGTGTCGCAGGTACGCATCCTCATAAACACGAACTCCCATAAAATCTATTGCGCTCCGGAATTAATCGTTAACAAGCACTCGCCCATTTGCTCTATCCACGCCCTACGATGAATATTCCACATCAAGTACGACATCCTACGTCAGAACACGTACTTTTCACACCTCGTGGGAGAATTACGTGCTTACAAGCACGCGGAAATATATCCTGCATTTCTCGCGAAAATATATTTAATATTAGCAAGTATATGCTGACGTACTGTCATGATTTTCACAAACTATTCCACCACGAATCCACACAAGTGGGCGAATGAGTGTATAACCGAATTCATAAGAAACTACTTGCGCTTGCATTCAACGTCCATGGAAGAGCTTCGGAACATCGTAAAGTAAATTTTCGTTTCAAAGATAACAGGTGATCATAGCAGTCATAAACAGTCAGGAATTATCTGATAATGATACTTAGCACACTGCTCTACGGACTTGGCGAATGTTAGAAACCGTTTACGAATTTTCCCATAAATTCATTAGAAACTATATCGCGCTTTCGTAAACGAGAATTTACTATGCCCTGAGATAAGCAAATGTGCAGTGATGCTCATTTTGGTTGGGAAAAGGGGATTAGATTTCGAGGACGTTGAATCGAGCGCGTGATTTGATGCATTATTCTTCATCATATCATAATCGTCATCGATGTCATATCATACCAAAGCCTTTGTCAATTGATTTAGAGTACATCGAAAATAGTGCAAGGCTCATCATGTAGCATGGAATGCCAGTATAGGTCATTAGGATATGGTAAAAGCCTAAACAGATGGATTACTATTATTGGGGCCGGCTCTCTAGGATAGGCAACCTAGGCAACAACAGATTCGGGTTTTGCGTGTGAGAAGATTTTTTGGGTGTGGAATTGACATTTCTGCTCAAAAATTTGGCAGTTGGTAATATCTTTTGAAGTAGATCGAACTAATGGAATTTCATTGAGTCTCTACAAGTTCACGTCTATACTTTGAGGGATTTTGAACGTCTGATTGTATTAGTTTTGATTTACTATCATTCAGGATATTTGTAGAGAATCTTACAAATGTTTTTGTTGAAAAACCAGGAAGTTCCTTGAATTGGAAGAAATTCTGAATTTTAAATATGTCATAATTTAACTCAATTTCGGAATTCGCAAAAAAGGGTGCAAACACTAATTTTGCCTAGAACGCCTTCTTTGATCCCGGCTCGATTATCATAGCAGTATATAAATTATCTCATAAACTAGTGTCGCATCATAGAAAATTATCATTTTGAAAACTTTAATTTACTCTTCTCGGTGTCGAAAATATACGGACACGAAATTCAGAAACCCTTTAAAATTCCCAACACAGAAACCTCCGTTCTAAATAATTCTTCAACCTTCCCCGCGCAACGAAACGCGAAATTAATTAATGCGATAACCTACGTATCTCCGAACATCGTAATTACGTAACTGACAACAACGTCGGTTATCGATAAACGTCAATTCACAATAATTGGACAGATCATCACAGAAGATACGGCTTCTTATCGAATATCGAACTTCCGTATATTTTCGTAACCGCCCGAACATCCGAAAAATGTCCTTTTGGAATGAAAGGACCCAAACGAAGATACCTGCGCATCTTACTCTAATGTACTTGTTACGCTGTCAATATGTTTATATCACGAATCGCGAAAAATTCGAGATGACAGATATTATATATAATATACGGCTGTTATAAACAACGCGTCTACTTCCATTTCCGCGTCATCCTTGCGAACGAAAGAAGGCCTCGTCGAGGAGAACGAAAAATGCAACAACCAACGGAACAATTTTCCATTAAACGGTACTAGAAGAACGAGTACCAAGGCCTCGTTAGGATAGCAAAATACAGCGCCTCGTTAACGGGGAGCTGCGATGCATTTTCCACGAAGGACGGAAAAATCGAGGAAGAAAATTGTTCGGGGCTGGAACATGGCTGACATCGACCAAGAAGACGACTGTTGCATCGTCTCCGGATCTTCAGATGAGCTTAGAAATTATGAGCGTCTACTTTAAGACTGACTATGTAAAAAGCAAAGCATTTGTGCACGCACGCGCGAGGACGAGAGCGTTTCTTCTTTTGAAAGTACACTAGGAACTCGTTTATTTTAATCGGGCGAACTAGGAAATTGACAGCATTTTTTGGACACGAGGAGTATAAGATCGCTTATTCGCGAACTTTTCGAACTTGAAGGGAGAAAATACCTAAAATGAAAAATTTATGCCAAAGATAAGTTAATGAGAAAATAAACGAGTTTTCGGTGTATTGCTTTTCTCCTCGGCGTGCTCTTTTATTATGTAACGTGTATCTGGTCCTTGTTCGCGAAAAAATGGATGCGCGTGTAAACTGTTCATTTCGAAACTGTTACTAGCTTGTTTTTTAATAAACTTGTTTTTTGTTTGTTAGAACGGGAGCGGACCTGGCGGCGATACCGGTGGCCGGACTAACGGGTGAGTCGAGGAGAAATTATAATTATTACGTTCATTACAGGAAATTTCGGAAAATTTCCCATTGCGATCGAGTTTTCGAAAATAACGGAAAATTTTGAGTTATCTGCACTGTTCCTACTCTGTTATATGACTTGTTGCGTCATTAATTCCGGCACTGATTACACATGCATTACGATTATCGATACAATCATGATTTCACGCCACGAGTTACAAAACAGTTCGATTGTGATTCAGACAATTGCAAACTATTCATGCATCGCGATGCAGAAATGTTCAGTTTCGCGGAAATTGGAGATCGAACGTGAATGTGAAACATTTATTTCTCATCAACAATATTTTCGGATATTGCACATTTTTTTACTCGCCGCATCCATCCATTTACCACAGTGGATAATCAATCAACCACGTCAAAATGTAGGACGATTCGATAACAAAAGATCGTAGATACGGAGAGTGGGAATTATCACGAAATTATTCCGAAAAACATGGACTTATTTTTTTTAAAGATATTCTTACTTTCGAGGGTTTTCTTGTTTTTTAATAAACATGACCTACGTTTTCCTTGAACGTAGCGCAAATTTTATATCGTTATATTGACCCAATTTCGAAATTAATTTTCAAACAACCCCTTGAATTCAAATGGAAACCGCTTTTGTAAAAGATTAATTTGACGTACATAATTGAATATACCATTACCCGCAACTTTACACTACGATGTCTACCTCTGCTTGACCAAATTTTTAATTAAGTTAGCAACACGTCCGTTCCCCCGAACATTGTTCGCGAAACTTTTATAACATGACCTAGCTCCCTTATTATCTGGGCGACGATATCGCGCGTATTTCGGAAAGATTATTTGCGGTTTTGGTTGCTTTTTTAGTCGATGGATTTATGGCCATTTTTGAAGATTTATGTAGCAAGAGGAATTATAGGTGTCGTGTATGGTTTATGTAATATGAAAATCGATTTTTCATCAGCTCGTAAAATTAGTATACGAAGATATTCTGTGGAAAAGGATATTCCATGTTCGTAGCATCGGTAGAAGTTGACATTTTCAAAAAATTTATTATCTTAATGAAAAATTGAATATAATAGTGATTTCCCAAAAATTTTCCTGCATCAGTGATGGCCCCCATATTTTTTAAAACACAAGAGATTGAAAAAAAAATTTTGTATCGGCAATTTTAAATAGCTGTTTTTCAAAAACTTCTTCGAAATTCAAAAACTTAGTACAAATTTTCCGAATATTTCTCACAACAAGAATATTCGACGATTTTCGGCAAAGCATAAAAATCCACAAAATTGACGTCAAATTCTCCAAAATGGTCCATTCTCCACACAATCTTCGCAATATCCGAAATAGTACTGATTTTCCAAAAAAAGGAGCTAACCCCCATCACAGCCCTTCATTTTCGCGTGTTTCTCTGTCTTCAGGCACCCCGGCGATAATCCGTTCTACAGCAACATCGACAGTATGCCCGATATTCGGCCGCGCAGGAAGTCGATACCATTGGTCTCCGAGCTGGTACGTACACTCAATTGTCCTATCTTGCCCCAATGATCTCTGTCGCGATTGTCTCCGCCGCCCGGGCCGTCTGCGAGCCCCGAAATTAATTACCGGCGCGAACCCGTCGTCGCTCGTTGTCGCTAACCCGCCGACAACCCAATTCGTACCCGAAACACCGAATTCCGCCAATAGGATTCCGAGCTTGCAACATCCGTCGCGACCGGAAGTCATCTCAAATGCATTCCGCGAGGGCCAACTTTCGATCGATAACTTGACTTACATAGAAATCGATTCTGCCCCATTCCAAGTCTTGTCACGAAATTGCAACGAAAAATGGTTGATTCAAACATTCCTGAATTTTGAATTAATAAGAAATATATTTCTGTAAGACCCAATTGAATCGAATTTTGTGTTACTTGTACCGACAGTTCCACTGGTACAACAAAAATTATCATTTAATCAATGGAACGCTTCTCCCAGCGCAGAAAAGAGCGAATGTCATTGCGCGAGCACAAAAAGCAATTTACGCCGCGATTTCGTTTTAACGAGAGGATTTAATTCCGACGCATGCAAAAATTCCATCCCTGAACGAATTTCCACAAACATTTACGAATCCGATATTACAAAGTCCAATTTAATATCACCGATAAGAAAATCAGAGTATACCGCACGAATACAATTTCCCGTGATTCAATAACGGTATTTCAATCGTTCGGGAAGAAAAAAAGGGTAATACCGCGCATCAACACAGTTCGTTAGGTCGTTCCCCGTGACCTAGTTGTTTGACTTGTAACTGGAAGATCAAAGGACCGGTATGCAAAACTGCGCTTTGACGCGCTCGGCACTTAAGCTTCGTGAAAAAAAAACTTTTTAAACTCCTGCCCCGAAAATTGAATGACGCCGGAAGAATGGCAGTGGAGCGAATAAA